>OY292526.1:11143531-11278495 GCA_958496365.1 Subacronicta megacephala
CTTCCGCCGCGGCTCAGGGACTTGCCCGACGGTCAGTACCATCAGCTTATCATTAACGACTTCTTTTTACTACTAACTAACTCCACTATCGGACGATCAGAGCTGCGGCAAGGCGCCACCGCTACGTAGTGGAAATGCCTAAATTTCGCACTAAGCGTTTTGCCTCTACATGTACTGCTCTATTGTGGAACTCGCCGCCAGAATCTTTGTTCCCGAGACCTACAATTTTGGTGTCTTTAAGACGAGAGTGAATAGGTATCTTCTAGGCCAGCGCGCTCCACCACCACCAGAGACCACTTTGTTGCTTAACATCAGGCAAGTTGTGGTCAAGCGCAAGCCTATCTGTGACGAAATAAAGAAACCTAACTAGTCGGTCATATTTATAAATCATCCGCACTGCCAGTTTTATTTAGGTATTGTACGGCGCACACGGGCGCATTGAAACATCAAAAAACAATAGGTTATTTTTATTGATGTGGCCTTAATTTCGCACCTTAGCACCGAATGTGGTTAAAATGGGATGACCAACCCATTTACTGTACTATTGCTGGGAATAGGTTCTCTCATAAAATAAAAGGGGTGACACTCAACCTATTTTTCACGTTTTACGGTTTAAATAAATAACATCAAATGAGCCAAGCAAAAAAGCCTAGCGGGCCACAAGTTGGCTATAGCTGGGTTAGACTTTAGTCCACCGCGCTGCGCGTTGGCTTAAACCAACATTTTATTATGAAATATTTATAGATAATAATATTTATCTTTGTATTGTTACAGAGGTGTCAATATTGACAGTGGAGGGCGTGTGCCTGCACCCGGAGGCGCGGCACGCCACCATCAAGTGAGGTCAACGACCTCTTTAGTCGAATCAATTACGCTTTTTACTTTGTGGCCGGCGCGTACGCCGCGATTCCTATACTTCACCAGGAGGCGTCCAATTCTGATTGACTCGCTCCGTCGGACCAACATTTCGTGATAGTTCTATCGTCTAGATTAAAAAAAATGTTCGAACGGGCATCGAATGCCGGCGACAGTATTCATTTGATTTCAAAACCTCCCCATCATTGTTTGTTCGTCCGTCGATTGCTTTGTCCTTTCTATTATTGTATTAGTGCTTGTTAAGCTTCCAACGGAATATCCATCCATATAATTCAATTATTCTATGGTGACAAGGTAAACTGATAGGTAACGAGTGTATGAATTATAACTATAAATATATAAACAGAGCAGTGTGCCATGTATATCTATTATTGAGAAGAGTATGACGTATTATTTTAAAAGATTTTTATGCTGGAAATATATGCTCATAATTTGGTAAAAATTTTGAAGATGTTTATTTATATCAATTAAGGGATAATTGTCGATGAAGTTAACTCTTATGCAGTCTTATGAAAACTATACGGTTTTATTGTCGAGTTCCTACTATGAGTTCGCGATAGATTTTTTCTGAGTGAAACGAACAAGTATAAGCTATTTTCCGACTTTTATTGCGACCAAACGGACTTCGAGTGATCGCAACTGATGGTAGGAGCTAACATTAATGAATTTTGGCGTTTATCTAAATCTTATGCACACATTCCTTCCACGGTGCTCAAATAGTAAAGTTAGTGTGGCGGGGAGTTGTGCGAGCCACCAGCCGGCGCCTGCGCAATGGGCCGCTTCCAGTGATACCATGTGAATTGAACGGAGATAATCTATTACCAAAATTATGTAATCTTCGCAGATCTCAAATATAATCAAGTGTGGGACCGTCCTACTGTAAATTGTAACGTGATAGGAAATTTGACGATATATATAAATAATATACTAATCATTGTTCTCGGCGAGACGAGGTAGAGTAGATGGAATTAGGTTCCGTCTAGACTAAAGACTAGTGAAATTAACCAGTTTAGTGAATTTTTAGTGGTCCCCACGACGTAAGGTTAGGCGCGCAGTGTAAAGTAACGTAGTATCGGCGCATTGGCAACTTGACAGTTAAATTAAACAACACATTAATGCGATGTCCACAATGTCTTGTTAGTCACTTACTAACAATGTATCTTTGATTTCAAAATAGATTTAGCCCTACAGAAACGTAAACGAAAGTTGTGCCAACAATTAAAATAAACTTCACAGTAATCCGGGTTTGTTTTGAAAATGATAAAGACATTAATATCGCATTAAGGTAATTTTGTACGTAGTCTTAAATTAAAACTAGTCTAGGAGCGAAATAGATCATTACTATAAATAAAATTGGTAAATAGCAATACCTATCATTCAATTATATATTCATTAAACTAACCGCTCTGAACACGATTTGCCATAGCAAAATATACCTTAATTGTTTACAATATTTCTCTCGCATGCAATTTCAGAGCGGTCGTAACATGAAGTATAACTACGCTAAGATAAGCCTTATAATAAACATCACTGGAAAATATAAAATAAATACCGTTAGTTTACAATAAATCTAGCAAGATTGTAAACTGTCGAAAAATTGTGAATGTAACAAAGTTTACAATGTAACGCAAATATTGTTCAAAATATTATAAATACGCTAGATTTCTTTACAAAATTTGCCAATACTGCGAACAATAAATATGAAAAGAAAATATTTCCCCTTCACCAAAACGGTTCACGTCATGATCTGACTAGATTTGTTAAAAACGAACGGTGTTTACACTTTCCCGGTGATATAAACATTGAATCGCACTGCCAAAATACGACAAGTTCGATAATAAGTAATGATAGTATCGAGTTGTCAGTGTGCGCGAGTAAATAAACACTAGTGAGCATAGATCAACTTAGTGTATGTAGTCCTTACCGAGCTTTTAGACACGAACACACCGAGCGCCGGGGGCGCACAAAAATTGAGCACAAAATTGTTACGTCACAAATTGGACAGCCCCGCCCCCGGCCCTCGAGTAGTTGTCATAAATACGGTTCCGAACACCAATAGTACGTAAATTGTATAGTATGTGAAATGCAATATTTTCAGTGTATATGATTTGTTGAGTTTTATTGTATGTAATTAAGGGAGCTGCGACGTGCTGCTGAAGACGACTGTTTTGTTGGGTTGGGTTGCTTCTAGCATCGATATAATTGTTTTCGTTATCGATTGTTAAATTGTTTACGTGTTTGTCAAAGCAGTGACGCAATCCGGTGCGGGATGCCTTAGGGACTGTGCACACCACGATTTTTAAACGCGCAAAGGTCTACAGGCTGCGTCTGACTTGCGTGCGTATCGCGTCTGTATTGCTACAAACGCGCGTCAACGGCGCGTTTAAAAAACGTGGTGTGCATAGGCCCTTAGATTGTGTGTTAATGGTGTGGGTAGATATTGACATTTAATCCATTAATCTAATCAATTGTACGCATATAATGTAATTATCTAGATATCACAGTTTCCCGAAAGTCACACTCGTGGTTCAGCCACACTCGCAGCTCTAGTTAGTAAGGGATGCAAAGTAAATAATTCACCCGTTGAGTGAGGCACCGGCGCCGCGCGCCCTACGTTGTGTACGATACGAGATTACGTCGAGCATTTATATTGAGGGTAGTGGAAATTCTATTGTATACATAATAATTTGCATTTGTACGATGTACTGACCGATCACGTTCGTTGCGAAGGAACGAATTGTATATAGGTATTATTAATTAATCAGTTAGTTGTTACGGTCTCTTAGTTATGACAGTCCTATACGAGTTGCCATTGCTGTTTGTATGAGTTCCGCAGTACACGGACGTAATGAGATTTATTTTAATTTTAAACTATAATAGGTTATTTTCGATTAACTATGTTTTATTATTTTACGTATCACGAAATTGTCCCGCTACTGATTTAATTATGTTTTTTTTTTAATATTTTTTGTAATGTATAAACAATGTGCTTTTACTCGTTTAAAAGAATGTAAATATGATATTTGAACTGATAATAATAAAAGTTTTTATTTCTTAATGAAACGCTGTGTTTTTCTCCTCGATATCGCACGTACCCCGTATTGAAACTCCATTAATACCGAGCTTAATGAGATCGACTTATCGACTCTCATTAAATTCATTTAAAAACGGTAAGTAATTCTTTGTGGAGTGTGGAACGAGGTTCATAAAAACGTATAATTTTTTACTACATTTTCACGACCTCATTTTACTCGAGAGCAGTGGAAAAAGGATAACCACAGCATGAATAATATTAAAATGGAAGATAGAAAAATAAAATGATAATGTCTGGGTTGATTCTCGCACAATGTGAAGAGCCGTGAAATTTTTGGCGCCTCCTGTTGGCTCGACGCCAACGGTTGAGCGATGTAATTCGGCCAATGAAAGTCTGCCATGTATAAATGGACCTAAAGTCTGTGCCTCATGTTACATCAGCTAGGGGTACGGTCAGATGAATGCTTAATGGAGTAATCTACTTAGTGGGGTGAATGTATAATTTAATGTAGCATCAACAGTTTAACTAAATCCTTTTTAGTTATTAAACTAAATCCCTCTCATTGTACGAGGACACCAGATAGCAGTGGGAGGATATAATGGGTTGATGATGATGATGATTAAGAAAATCTTTATGTTAGAAAAATTCAACTCGATAAAAAAAGGGAAAATTAGATTTCTAGAAATATAGCATCCATTTCGGAAGGCTTAATATGCCATCACGTCTGTGCCATCGCAGGGTAGGTAGAGGTATACTTACTGATTGCCGGTATGTTTAATGAGGGGTGACTCTATTACCATTAACCAGGACCAAATTCTACTTCGTCATTGCTATTAGAATTTCATAGGATAAACCAAAAACACTACTCAAACTGGGACGTAGAAGCCACGTTTACGACCACTGGGCCAATGTATTGCAAGTCAGTTTTAAATAAATCTATTCCTCTCCACGTTTCCATCTAACAACTCCATAGAGTTTTAACTCTAGCGAGTAGGTACCTACTCACTCAGATCAAATAAAAAGTTAAGATGGAACTTTGTGAACAAAGAAGTGAGGCCGGATAAAACTACGCCTTGCCGTGTATAAACAACACGTAGGTATACCGAAACCGAACTTACCTGAACCGAAACTACGCCTTATCTATATTAAGCTCGATTGACAAGAGAAGGCGTGGTTTCACTATACGTGTATGCGTGTAATTGTGTTTGTACACATCAAAGTTCCATCTTAACTTTTTATTTGATCTGAGCCTACTCATAAAGACAGCGAGGGTGAGACGTTATCAATCAAGACGCATCTGAATTTGAATGATATTCCGCCCTAATTGTCACCCCTCGTAATTACTTATGAAGAGGGAAACGAAAACGCGTTTATTAACTGGAAAAATATTTTTGATTTTCATTATTATCCTCCCCTAACATTTTACGAGGGCAAGGCGTTGTTATAGGGAGGTTTAGATTCATTAATATCGATTTCCTGGAGTAGTAGGTATTAGTATTTAATTAACCTACTGTTTTTACAATTTGTAATGTCTTATATGAATTCAAGATCATTAGGTCCTTAAATCATCATCAACCCATTACAATGTCCCACTGCTGGGCACGGGTATCCTCTAAGAACAAGAGGGACCTCTGTTGCGTTGAGTTATATCTAATGCATTATAATATATTTATATAAATCCATTAAAACAACTGTTTATTTAAGTATATAATTAAATCGTCTTCTAAACCTTTATATAGACTGCTTCATTAACCTAGTGGTTTTAAGCACGAATGCTACGCTAGAGGTGCTGCATTCGATTCCCATATCGAGCAGTCTTATTCAGTTTTCTTATGAATTTCTCAGTAGCAGGAGTCTGGATTTGTGCCCGGTTTATGTAAACCTTTACATTTTGATTTGATTAAAGATTATAAGATAAATTAGATTATCCTAGTCTGTTTACCGCACTTACGTAATATAGTTGTCTAAGCTTCATAATTAATGTGATTAAGTCTACAACCCGACTTCGACACAGTTATTTACTTTGAGAATTAATTAAATTAATGTTAGGTGATATCTAACAATACCTAGGCTATAGGTTACCAGCCTGATCGTCAGATACGATTCTAAAGTTAGTTTGGCTGAACGTAATTTTGAATATCCACTAATGTCTAACTTTGGAGCTCTAAAGATAAAGGAAATAGTGGCTAATCAGTTCGGTGAGCTCTTTGGTGAATCCCTCATTTCGTCTCGTGTTTGTTAAAGCTTTGATGTAGCTCGACGTTCTCTCCCGGAGACTAATTTCCGTAATAAGAGAACAGAGATTTATTTTTCGTACGTTTTCTTAAGCTCTGACTGAAGTTGATAATGGTAGAAGACTTAGCTCTTTTAGCAATAATATAGCCAATCTTGTCTAAATTACCTAGGTATTGCCCATCAAGAAAATTTAAATAATGATTAATCAATCATAATTAAAGGATCCGATATTCTGTAATAAACTAAATAGTGCGTGTTTTATTGTATTTAAAAAAGGAGAAACACTTACGTCTTACTTCCTATTTACTTATTCTCCTGCGAGAAACTCCCAGGTGACGATTGCTGTAGTTTGCTTAACCCACAAGCCATTTACTGGCAACACGAGCAAACCCTTCCCATTATGACGATAATATAATGGCAACACAGACTAATATAGTGTTGGAGGTTAGAACATAATCACTAATCTTGTAAATAGCCACTCGATTGCTTTGTAACACGCACATACCAAATTAACAAGAGGGAAACTCATAGCATCGTTATGTATAAAGGGAAATCTATATTTTATGTTGTCCTAAAAGTTTTTCTATGTTTACGTGGACTGTACCGACTGTGATTTAGGTAGGTAGGTATTAGGTGGGTACCGGTTTGATTCATTCCTAGGTAGAAATCGGTAGCAAGGCTGAGGCTTATAATATTTAAGACCTATTGTCTATATAATTAAGTAATGTCTATTGTTATAAAATTAGACATTGGTCGGTATGAAAACCGAAGTTTACGCTTAGATTCGACGTCTCTGAATTATGTGACTGCCTACGATGCAGTAGACGACCGTTTACCTCAATATACTTACTTATAGGCCGACCGTTTAACTCGCGTATCGCCTGCGCGGTAAGAAGGGAGCGGGGCGGGTAACGCTACACACGGAGTCAATAATCCAAAGATTTATCTCGAGATATACATTGTTGGTAAAGAATAAAATAATAAGTATCTTTTTTAAGTATTTATTTACTTCCTACCGCTCCCTTCTTACCGCGCAGGCGATACGCGAGTTAAACGGTCGGCCTATAGTCACATAGAGTTTTTTTATTGACTGCTGAATAAAGTTTATTTTAAGTACACGTAGGTGCAAAATAACTCCATTATCTGTAGAGCTTCTTTAACAGTGCGGTATTGTAGAGGAATAAGGTACTAGATACCTATTTCATAGTTTCGCATTGCTAGCTTGATTGCATATTATGTGAGTTTTTAAGCATATATTCTGAAATAGGTGTCTGCAACTGCATTGCACACGTTACTCTCTCTCTCTCCCACGTCAGCCTTCTCAAGACGCTATTCAATAATGCGGCCTCCAGGAACAAACATCATACATTTTGTATTTTTATTACCAGTATCTATATAACGAGAAAGGACAAACATTAGAAGTGCTAAGAAGATATATCGGTCAGGTATAATGAAACGAGGGAATGAGGTCGCTGTGTAGATTGCTATTCACTTATTTATGATTTTATTCTTAGTATTTTGTAAGTCGCTGGGTCTATCACCCTCGGGGGGATACGGGGTATCTCGCGCACTGTACCTACCTAACGTACGAACACCTGCTATTCAACTGTAAATAGAACCTTTCTTGCCAGTTTACATACCTACCCTCAAATTATTTGTTTTATTGTTCTTTTGTGTTACACTTTTGTCTTACACCAGAATATACATTCCTATTTAACTGAAACTTATGTATTTACATATCATCAGAAGATTTAGTGTATATTATTAGATATCGACATATTTTCACCTACCTACCTACCTTTTTTTGGTTTTTTAGTAAGTGTTGGTCTATAAAACGATTTAAAAAGAGATAAAGATAAAGATAGTTTTATTTGTTGAAACATGAGTATCCATACATATGCATGCAAGATGTTATAAAAAAAATACAATAGACAGTCATGTTTAGCCTTTATGGCGTACAAATTATTAAATTATACAATATACATTAGAACAGACATCATTATAATATATATATTTGCATCTTTATTTACTATTTAGATATCCAATATTCTTAGTGATACATATTATATAAATTTGTTTTTTAATATATTACTATTAAGTTCTTTCCAGGGTTTAGGGATTTTATTATATATTTTTGGGGCCATACAAAATATGCTGTTATTAATTAGAGTAAAAAGTTTCAGTCCTGATAATTACTTATAAAGTCGTAATTAAATGTCGCAATGATTACTGCCATGAAACTAAAATGTGGAAGACCTACAAATACGCGAAAAGGAAAAACGCCTTATTAGAGGCTTTTATGGGTCATCTAAATATTAAAATCTCGCTCGAGCTGTCCTTTAGAATAGGTACAAGACCAGTCAAACATTATGAATAACTTAAAACAATGCAGAAATAATTATGACGAACTCAATTATAAGGCAATTCGCTGAACTTCAGACGCCGTTTGTAATAAAATTTTAATCAGCCAACGCGCAAAGCGATGGCGCCAAAGTCGCCCAAAAAGTGAATAACGTAGTTTCGTAATTATGACGATATTAAGCACTCTTCGGTCTGTGTGACAAGCTAAAATATAAGGCTTTTTGAAATAGAAATTCCTTTGAAATATGTAGGTATTAAAGCATTTAGATCACATTTAAATCTATACGAATTACTAAAATTGAAGTGTCTGTTTGTAATATTAAAATATCCGCTTTTTAATAAATGCATATGAATGAAGGTATACCCGGTACATGCTTAGGTATACCAAAATATATTATATATATTTTTTTCTATCTGTCTGTCTGTTTGTTCCGGCTAATCTCTGAAAAGGCTGGACTGATTTTGACGGGACTTACACTGGCAGAGAGCTGATGAAATAAGGAGTAAGTTATTTATTTATTTTTATTCAACGCGGACGCAGTTTCGGCCACAGCTAATAAGATAATAAGACTCGAGATGTGTTTTTTCTCTAAATTTAATTCATTTTTTTATCAGCTCGGAGTCTGGAGTTGTGCCCAATTAATTGCAAAAGGCTCGCCCCTATTATTGCATGGAACCTAAGCATACCGACGAAGTGTGGGTTACATTAGTACCTACACTTCGGGGAGTACAGGCGTGATGGTATGTTATGTTACGTTAAAAGTCACACGACATAAATACATGCAATTCAAATCTTACGAATTGTTCATGAGAAAAAAATACAAATAAACGCATATTTCCACTTGACTTACCGCATTCGTAACTAAGACTAGTTATTAGAGCCTCAAGAGAGTTATCCGTTATAAAACGCCACTCGCTTTGGGAATATGGATTGACCTTTCCGATGGGAATAATATGCTTAAAAAATACGTCCATTTCCCTTTGAATCGCGAAAAAATATATTTTCCTTTGATGCGAAATTTGTTTTTGATAAGTGTATAGAAAAGGGATGAATGGGAACTCTTATTGGTTACACAAAAATATGCAAATACAACCCTATTGAATTTGTAACGAGAACTTTTGCGATACAGATATTTTGTTATAGGTACACAATGTATTTGTAGCCCTCTGTTTACTCAATAGCTTTTTGAAACTGGTTTTTGTATGAAATGCGAATTCATAAAATGTTGATGAGGTTGCATAATTCAATGTTTTTACCTGCGCTCCAAACTTGTTAACAGTTTTATGAGGAAGTTGAATATTATGAATGTAGATGAAGCGAAAGTAGTGTGCCAGGATCGTGGCAAGTGGAAATCAATAGTCTCAGCCTACCCCCATGGGAGACAGGCGTGACAATATGTATGTATGTATGAATATTTTTTAGTCGCTGTAATGCAACTAGTCAAGAAAAATCATTACAATATTTTGTTTAAAACACAGACATCAATCTGAATATATGTGGTTGTAAATTGTGTCTGTAACAAAGTTTTTTTTTTTTTTTTATGATATAACTCGGCAAACGAGCAGGCGAGCTACCTGATGGTAAGTAGTCGTCGCCGCCCATGGACATCTGCAAAACCAGAGAAGTTGCAGATGCGTTGCCGAGCCTATTTAGGGAAAGGGAAAGAAAAGAAGTAATCTGAAACTCGGATAATTTCCTTTTGTTATGTCAAAGTCATGAAGGTAAATAGGTACCTACAAATCTTATCTTTTCTTCCACTCCTCAATATTACAGGGTTCAGCTTGCAGTCAAGTATAATGCAACTAAATGTTCATATTTTAAACGGAGCGTCTGCCAGCTGACTTCCGAATCCCTACAACGTTATCCGACAACATTTCAGGAAATGTTACAAAATAAGTTACCTACTAACATATTTAAAATTGTATGAGCCATATCGTATAATAAATTCTTATTTGAGTTGGATTGTCGTTTCAGCGACTTATGTCTCTTTGTGCTCTTAAAGACCCCTGGGGCTTTGGGTGAGTTTCGAATGGTCACCCATCTACGGACAGAACGTAACAATCACAATTTAATCCTGTAATATCTTCAACGGAGTTCTAGTTTAGACAGTCAAAGCTATGTCTACACTCAAGGTTGAGCCAGATATTATGAATCCTTTATGGAACTACCGGAGCGTGAAAATCAGTTTGAGGATTTAATTTAGCGTCGTCTCGTGCTCATGTACACGTCATGATTCAATTTGTTGGCTGAATCGATCAGCGTCAGGAAATATTCACTTCCTAGACGTCTGCCTCTTCGTAAATGGATGGATTTATAGAAAATATTTTTATACTTACAAACAGAGTAGTGCAGTAATAGCCTAGTGATATGACCATTGGACTGCCAAGTCAAAGGCCTCGAGTTCGAATCCAAGGCACGCACCTCTGACTTTTCGAAGTCATGTGCGTATTAATAATTAATTATCACGCGCTTAAACGGTGAAGGAAAACATCGTGAGGAAACCTGCATGCCTGAGAGATTTTGTTGACGGCGTGTGAAGTCTGCCAACCCGCAGTAGGCTAGCGTGGCGGACTATAGCCTAATCCCTCTCGTACTGCGAGGAGACCGGTGCCCGGCAGTGGGACAATGTAATGGGTTGATGATGATGATGATGACGATGACAATCAGAGTAGCTTTTAAAAGCTTTTGCCACAGATCAATTAAGTTAATCTTAATCCACGTCGGCTATAAACAAATCTATGTAATCTGTTAATCCCGTAGTATTGGTTAGCAATTTATTGGAAACGACAAAAGAGCGGCGGTAATGTATTCGCCACCAACTAATCTTGCTAAGTGCTTTCGTGAGCGATACCTGCTACCTGTTCCAGCCCTTTGGTAAAGCCTGAAAACTAGATATAGTATGTTAGTATATTTAAAGCTGAGCGGTAAGTAGTTGGAGAATGCATTTTAATTTTTTTTTAATTTTCATTAACCACGCTTGTATTTCCAGGAGGTTTAGGCAGAGGTATGCTCCCGTGCACCTACAGTTCGCCGGTATGTTTCGGTTCGTTCGGTAATGATTAGCACGATACATATCGCGCCAGTACAAGTTTTCTCAGTCTCGACGTATGTTGATTCATCAATGTTCCCCATTGCGGAAACTGCCTTATAAAAAAAGATTAAAGTTACCAAGTAAGTAGGTGGGTAATTTTAATTGGAATCATTTGCTAAATTTCAAGCTTAAATCGTACTCATACCCGTATACCGACTGCAGTATTCCATAAAGCTCTAAAATGAGCTTTAATAAATTCTGAAGTCTCAAGGATGAACACACTGCAGTCAATACTTTTTTTTTTCATATCACGAGTGTCCTATTTTAGCATTTTATTAGAACGCCAAGCCGCAGACTGAAACAATATGAAGTGTTTTTACTAGCTTAGTAAGAATATGTTTTTAAAATATAGCTCATTAATCTTTCTAGATTATTAGATAATCTAGAATGAAGTGAATATGAAATAAATCACCTTTAAGAAAAGGTTACTAGCAATGTGGGTCGCACATTACTAGTAATCTTGTTAAGTGTCCCTCATACTAAGTTCACATCGGTAGTGCAATCTTCGTTTCGAATCGGCAACCACATGATCGCAAGTCCGCTTTATTTTACTAGACAAACCTTTACGAGATGTAATCCCATATTTGTTTTTTTTTGCAACTAAACCTACACATTTATGATTACATACCTACTTCTCCGACGTTGCCTTCAACACCCAATTACGATCGAGCCAGACAGTCTACCCCACGTCTGTAATTCCCACGCATTCCAAAAATACACTAATATTTAGTAATGTTTTCTACAGACGTCAGAGGACGTCAGAGGACGTCCTACGAAGGATTGTCAGACAATAATTTAACCTTAACATATTGTATAATAATCTTCTTAGAATATTAGTGTCTCGCTGGCGTGTCCACAGGCCAGAATGAATGGGTCGACAGGACTGGGAAAGTGCTTCCCTACCACAAAATCGTTATCTAAACTAATATTATAAAGAGGAAACATTTGTGTTTTTGTAAGTATGTTTGTAATGCTTTCACATAAAACTACTACACCGATTTCAAAATTTTCTCACCATTAGCAAGCTGCATCTACACTAAGTGACATAAGCTATATAAAATTTTCAACAAAAAGAGGGATCCCTATTAAAATGCGATAATATAACCCAAGGTGTGAAAACGCGGGCGAAGCTGCGGGCGAAAAGCTATCATCAACATAATCATCGCCCATTATATCGTTTACTGCTGGATACAGGTCTCCTCTCAGGACGAGAGGGATAAGGTTACAGTCCATCACGCTAACCTACTGCGGATTGGCAGAACCGAATCTCCCACAGAATATCGACGCTAATTAGCAGTGTGCATACTGTTACGTTTCGTTCGGTGAGTGTGAAGCGTCACCGGAGGCCCAAGTCTTCCACTGTCCCCTTCCTTCTCCTTTTCTCCTTTCCATCCCCAGACAGCGACTTAGTTGTGTTTGCGGTTCTTTGTCTTTGTCTAAACAAGGCGAAGGGAGAAACCAGTCCACAGGTGGCGTTTACTATAAGGTGGGCTGTTACCTTGTCTGCCACAGTTAATTGGCCCGGCAACACATCTGCAACGACTTTAGTATTACTTACAATCAGATGGCTTTTTGCTCGTTTGTCGACTTAACCCATAAAAAAAATGATATTTAGCCGCATCTGTTTAGACCATGTGACCCTATGAACATGACGATAACTCTTCACATTTCAAACATCGACATGACTAAACGTGACATATCTATAAATAGCCACTCACCGGTGTAAATGTACCTGTTAATTTTAGAAATAAACATATTTTCTACACGATTCTATTTTGAGGATTCTGTTTCGCGAGGCGAATTCTATTTCTGTACCATAACAATAACTGATGTTAAGTGATATGTTCGCATTATATAAATCTCGTGGTTGCGTGGGCGCTTGGAATTCCTGAATACTAAATATAGATCTTGTATATAAAAAGAACATAGTGGAATTTAAAGTTCCCTATTTATTATATTATATACTTACTCCAGTCTTCAGGTGAATTGTGATCATTACTTTGATTGTTTTTTTGTATTTTATACATTTTCCATGCTAAGATTTAATTATTTTAGTGAAGGTAAAATTCGATTGTGGGTAGGATTCGAACGACGTGACGTCACCTCAAAGTCGTTAATTCAAAATGTGAAGGCAAATTGCGACCTGGCGGTTGGGCCTCGCGGTGACTTAGTTGATCATCTAACCGAAGACGCTAGTTCAAGTCTCGCCCACAGTCGAATTTTTACTTCACTAAAATAACGTTACCTTAACTTGTTACACATTATATTGCATGTGTAGCCTAATTATATAACCATAAAATGCCAAGTTCATATAGCAATGATAAAATATATGTAGGTATAGCCAAGAGACAATTTATCAGCGAGACAGTTTTCCGTGAATTGATCCTCCAAGCCGTGTTAAAGGTGACCTAAGTAAGGTGTCTGGCTCCTAGACTTTCGACTGAACGCTCGCGTACCTACGCTATCACCCACGCTGTGGGCTGTATTGATTGGAAATATGTGTTTAAACTAAGTATATAAGTATTTGTAGCAGCTCGGAGTCTAGATTTATGCCTGTTTAAAGGCAATAGACTCGCCCCCTGCTACATGGTACCTAAAAATACTGGCGAAGCGTCGGTGTACATTAGTACACCTCTGCCTAACCCTTCGGGGAATACAGGCGTGATGGTATGTACTATTGTGTATTGAAATCTTTCAACCCATTTGGCATACGAACACCTGTAACAATCGTTAGTGACTTATACCTACTTGACCTGGAACTACATCATCATAACATCCATTAGTTACTACTTTCATTGATTCATCATCCATCCATTATATTGTTTCCAATATAATGAGTTGGTTAGCAAGAAGAACTGCTGGGAACAGGTTTCCTCCCAAAATTAGAGGTATGGGAAAATCATTCCAAATGGCGTAGTTGTCTTTAATCTAAACCTATAGAAGCTCAGGCTATAGACAATCACGCTCCCTTAGCGGATTCTTGAAATGTTTAGCAATTCAAAATTCTAGAACCTAAGTACAGTTGATAGAAAAAGTTTTTCAGTGAGTATTCAAATATTCTTTAGAACTTTTCTAATTGCCATTCTTAACAGTGGAATCTAAGGTAGGTATTTCAATAAAATGCATGAAAACTTTTGAAGATCGGTATAAATATCTGCCATAAGAGGCTCATGGCTAGATTTAACTATACTGTTTATGAATGGGTCACCACTTTAACATTCCAAGAAACATACAAACCGCTTGTCATACAAACACGTGACAATCCTTAATGGGAAGCCCAAAGATCTACATATCTACCTAGGTATTTATAGGATATACATACACCCACGCCTTTTTCCCATAGGGATAGGCAAAAACATCAGAACGCCATTTACTACTATTCTTGCATACTTCTTTTGCTTAGTCCACATTCATACATCTTGTCATACACATTCGCTGGTTGCGGGTACTACGCACCTGACCCTTCTAAAAAATCTCACCACTAAGGTGGTGGTATGTCTTTCTAGGGCTTCCTGTCCCGGCTGCTCCACTGAAATTCACTTTACAAATCCCTTTCGCTAATCGCCTTTCATCCATTCTATCAATATATAGATATGTATCTATATATATCTTACTCGATTATGTAATAGGATATCTTACGTAGGAATTAGGTTGTGGAGGTCTGATGGAAGTCGCTTAAGGCGGCGATTTGGCCTTTTTTAGATTTTCGCAATTAGTTCGTCTATTCTACGTGGCAGTAAAAATTGCGACATAACTTATTCCCAATTGAATATTTACTCTTTTGTATAAATCGTTACCGTGGAAGATTTTCCTCTGTTTTACATACAGGTAGGAGGAGGATGGCAGGAACAATTAAGATAGCTTGATACTCTTTTATAATGAATGTTACCAGTGCAAATATTCCGATAAAGTTTATTTCTCCTATTAATGTTTCCTCCATTAACGTGAAACTTTAAAAACTACTGCAACGGTAGCTATGAGGCTAGTTATTTTTTATTGAAATGTCAGATGCTCTCGGGAACATGACCGTTCTCTTCTCTTATACAATAGGATACTACGGGTGCATATTGTTTTTATAAATTAATGAATAGGAGTGGATTTTTACACTGCTAGGTTTTATGTGCCTGACATGAACTTAAAATTTCATTTTATATTACAACCGAGCAAATACAAAATGTTTTTTTTTTCTTTATACGACTGAATTAAATTTAATATTTTATACTTGACTGTGTTGGTTGTTTTGCCTGCGATTTGGTTGGATGTTTTGTTTTCGCCACCGGCTTCAAAACTGTTTCCCAAATAAAATTATTAATATCCTATTGTTTATTTTTTGACAAAAGTAATTTCATCCAATTATCGGTGTATGTACCTATTGAATGCCCACTATAACATATGACCTAAACATGCCAATGAACTGTGGGTGTACATTAAGTACACCTCTGTCCCTTCAGGGAATACAAGCGTGATGATATGTTATGTAGGTACCCATTAAATTAAAAATGATATTCAATTCTATATTCACAGACTGTTATTTTATTGTTCAAGGACAACCTACCATTAGGTACGTAACAAATACTTAACATTTCTATAAACATCTAGACCAGAGCGCAACGCAAATAAAAATACTCTTCGCAGCACCACCGCTGGAATAACACAGAATACCAAACACCACCGTCACAAACAGATTATGCAGAAAAGTTATTTAAACTGCATAAATACGTCGTTTGCCGGCAACGCTCCGGAAAACTACGGGGACAATGTTATTTTCAATATTCGTTGAAAAATAAAGAGGGGTTAAGGCACTATACATAGTGGTGAGAGCGAGTATGCCGTGAGAATTAAAAGAAAAACGATTATATAGTACACTATTAGCAGTCAACCCTTTGCACAGCTTTATGGTGTTCCCGGCAGGGAGCGCGTCCTGCGGCAGCGGGGAATTTCCTGCTGCTGACACTTTGATGGCTCAATATAGGAATGAGATTGCACTAACGTTAGTTTTTATTACTCCACTAGTTTTTAACCTAGGATTAAGCGATGTTTTCTAATACTTTAAATAGCATATCCTTAGAGGTACACTATACTTACTATGTATTCTGAAAATACTAATTCTACTAAATAGGCCCTGTATATAATCGGCAATCTATGGGTGTTTATACCTCTGTCTAACCGTTTGAAAACCACAGGCTACACCATTGGTATGGTAATTTTATATATCCACACAAAATAGCTAAAGACAAACATAACAACAAAAATGTATTTTCCCAAAACTCTTAATCCTGCTCGTTTAAACTTCGGACAAGTTAAAGGCTACCGTCATATATTATAATAGCTATACCTTGCAGACAAATATCCATTTCTGCAATTCCTAAACCAATGCGGAAATCAAGACTCTACGTATGCATAAAAGATTGTTTGCATTATCTGATTTTCAGCAAAAATCCTGATAGATTTCTCTCTAGACTTTAATCCCGCGCTTTTCATCACAGTCGCTATCAATTCAATTGGTGACTTTAAACGGATTTTTGCGATTTGCATGAAATATCGTGAATATAGTGCCGGGTCTTGGTGGCTCTAGTCGCATCGCTGCAGTCAATATTTCACATTTTCTGTCTCGTCGTAGCCTCGGGAAGACGGTGGGTGCACGAAATTCCATTTTGCATCATTATTTTCGAGTGGGTGCGCTATTTTGTAGTACCTATGCCGCGTAGGCTGCTGCAAGGAAAACCGCAAATAATTTGCTTGCACCGAATAAAACCGGTTATTTGACAAATTAAATACATTTCTTACCTCATTAGTTTAGCGGCAACATCATATTTTTAATTAAATTGAAATTGGATAATTATCTGTTACTAGCAACCCGCCTTGGCTTCGCACGGTTGTACACAATTCTCACATTGTATTAAATTATACACCAAAACTTTTCCACACAAATCGTTCTGTCAATTGCTGAAAATGGCATGAAAATCCGTTTAGTAGTTTTTGAGATTATCGCAAATAGGCAGAAAGACGCGGCGAGGGACCTTGTTTTAAAATTTATGTAGTGAAAGAATCATTACTCTTACACAGTTGACCGCCATCCTTAAAGACATTTCAGAAGCACGTAAACGTGGCACAACTACATTGCATGATTACTTGACTGGTAATTAGAGAATACTCATTTTTAGCAAGAACTATCGTGAAATACTGAGTCTGATATACTCTATATTTATGAGGGGCCAGTATTTGTGAGGGCAATTTCTGTGTATCTCAAAGCCGAGCAAGCATCTACCTCACAGCTACGGCTAGTATTCCATGTTTTGCGAGTACACCTGCCTTATTCTCACGTGTAGCTCGATGAAAAAAACGTTATTTTATCGAGAGAATCGCATCATATAGAGATTGATAAATGGATTTACTTAATAATTTTTCTTGACTAGTTTTTCAAAAGCAAAAAACTGAGCTAGACATTTTTGGTAATATCATTATGTTTGGGTTCTCGACCCTAGGCAATAAAGTACGAGTACATGAACCTTACCATGTTCCTCCAAATTACAACAGGCTGTGAGTAAAATGGCTGAAATTTTAGTTGATGATGATGATGAATGTAATACTGACGATGATTATAATATTAATGATGATCCTGCCTTTGAAGAAGATGATGTTAATCATGAGGTCGAGATGAAAATAGCGATCTATTTGATGATGGTCAAAATAATGACGGTGATGACAACACTGACAGCTATGAATGGTGACTATTACGACGATAATAATGATTACAGTAACGACCAAAGAGCTACTAACATTACTTGTTAGATACTTAGAAAAAGTGCACTATGTCATTGCAACGAATTAATAAATAATATAAAATTTGAGAATGCAACAAAAAGATAGCGTAGGGTACCTTTTTTATTCTTAGCAAAATCTTTATGCTCCTTCGTTTACAAAATCCAGCGAAATCTCTTAGCAGCGAAATAAATCCACAGCGGATAAGGGTTGAGTAACGTCGTTGATCAAAATATTGGGGTGTGTGCGTGTGTTCGAAAGGGTGGAAAAACTGCACTAAATCGTTTTTATTGCATTTTATTACATTTTGCGTGCCCAAGCCCTCTGAATAAATGGCGCGAAAGAATTTACATATGAAAACTCTTTGGCATCAGCCGAATATTAATATCTTGTTCGAATACGTCCCATTGTAGAGTACTCGTAAATATTGAAATTAATCATACGTAATATAAAAGTTGCGGCCATTTTGAATACTCTTGTTGCAGTCCCAGCCATTTTACTGCTCGTAAAATTCATAAGCTTTGTGTTAGAGTTGCTTTGGAAATGCAGTATTGCTATGTTCCTGTTAGGTATATAGGGACACTTATATACCACTTGGAAATTGTTAATATTTCCTTATACAAACAACACAATAATTACCTTTATACCCTTGCGTATCCAAAGTCGCATAACGCTACGCTAAGCGGTTTCTTTAAAATACCAATTATTATTTTTGATAATATTTTATTTACGCTGCTGAGATTATTTTTACAAAAAAAATTTATCATGTTTAAAGTTGGTAAGTATATAGTAAGCCTAACAAGTAGTATATATTTTTTTGTGTGACTTGAACGTTACACGACGAAAGACGAAAGTCTTCAATGCGTGCGTCTTACCTGTTATGACCTACGGAGCCGAACCGTGGACACTCACAGTAGGACTGGTCCACAAACTTAAAGCCGCACAGCGAGCTATGGAGAGGAGAGCTATGCTCGGAGTCTCTCTGAGGGATAAAATCCGCAATGAAGTTATCCGTCAGAGAACTAAAGTTACCGACATAGCTCAAAGGATTAGCAAGCTGAAGTGGCAATATGCCGGTCACATCTGTCGGAGAACTGACAAACGCTGGAGCAAGCGAGTTCTCGAGTGGAGACCGCGTCTAGGCAAACGTAGTGTAGGGCGCCCGCCGCGACGGCCAGATGGAGTGACGACTTGCGGAAGGCAGCTGGCAGTGACTGGATGAGGAAAGCCGAAGACCGGGCTCTGTGGCGTTCACTAGGGGAGGCCTACGTCCAGCAGTGGACGAGTATGGGCTGATGATGATGATGTTACACAATACAACCAGAACACAGTGTTGCTTACAAGAAAAAACAATGTTGAAGGGAACCTTTGTTGTTGTGGGATACGTAACAGGCTATGTACATAAATAAATATGTCGTGCTTAAGACGGTGTTGGAAAACAGATTTTTTTGGACAGCGTGTTAAGTCTGCCAACCCACGGTCGATGATTAAGTATCTATAACGATTTGTATTTTCCCATCTCCTTAACATTCTTCACCAGACGAACCATAAATGAAGGTAATGTTTACGTTAGAAAAGTTTTATTAAGTCGCTACGTGGTTGTAATTATTCATAGAGTTATAAGGTTTTTCTTTAAAAACTTTTGATTTTCGGGTCAAAGTTTTTAATGTAAGTATTGTAATTCCATGATGCGTCAACAATTTCACTTATATTTTAACAATTCCAGAAAAGAGTTTTGTGTGTAATTAGTTAATTTTTTTCAACTAACCTAAACTCTATTTACGTTTTTATTAACTCTTTTTTATTATCTCTTTTTAATAAGTCTTAACACCTTGATATTCGACTTTACCGATAGTTACTTTACAGTAATGCTGGGTAATTTGAGGACAAGATTAAGCAATTCTATATTTTATTTCTCAATTTTCCTTGCACCAAGATAAGTTCAATTTGTTATTCGTTCTTCTGTCGGGTTTTGAAGTTACGAAAATACGTCATAAGTTGTCGCAAAACCGGCGCAATTTCGTCTGAAACTCGCGCGTTTGTGTGCATCGATTCACAATGGTTTCATCAATATTCTGTGAGAGTTGCCTCGACAAACTGTACCATGTGGAGGCTATTTTATTAAGTCCTTCTGTAACCGTGACACACCAACACAACTTACGCACAAAATAATAAAGAAATATACATTATTGCTAAGGATACTGCTTAAATTGTTTAACTTGCCGGGGCTATGTTTTAGGCTGTGTACTGAAGGAAATAATGGTCGTCTGTTACGCGCGTTTTTTTTTTCATGTAGCTATTATTACTATGTGGCTAGTAAAATGTAACTTATGTGTTGCTTTTCATTTATAATAAAATAAAGGTTTTGTTTAGTTGCATACCAATTACGAAGGCTCCATATAAAATTACTTCTTTGCCTAATGTGAAGAAGAAATTGTAGACATACAAGTGAAGCATTACAAAAAAGCGTAAAAAAGACGTTCATAAAAGAAATGTCGGTTACTTTGTTTTCACTGACAGTAATAAGATTACATAGTTGCACTTTTAAATGAAATTTGCACAAACATAGTTACACAGGACTGTAGAATATAGATGCTGTAAAGGACCCGAAACGTCGGGGTAAAGAACGTCAATATAATGATATATCATCAGTAAAAGGGGGTTTGTTTCAATTAACAAAATGTTTATTAATGTTTGAGTTTTTATATTCTTAAATTTATATCGATCAATTGACAATAATAAAAAGTATAACAGTACAAAATCCTTTTTTATCGTACCTACATACCCTAAAACCATTATAAATTTCTTAGAAACCTAAAAAGACTTAGAACTCGAAGAATTCCATTTATCACATCTTTTCTAGACGTGCGCTTTTATCCTCTCTTACTTTTAGGTCACATGAAAAACTTAAGATAAAACCTTTTGTCAACAAAATATTTCTTAGCTGAAATCTATTTACAAGTCCATATTGGCAATCTTGGGCTAGTCGAAAATCTTTATTACTTCTTGAGTGAAATGCTTATAGAGACAAATACGTTAGGAACAAGTACGGGAGGGCAAATAGGGGCATTCTGCTCCGTAATAGAGGGTAAATTGAGGAGCTCGGAACTCTTTGGACGAGTTTACGGAATAACCCGACCTAAATACTGTTTGAATGATTCTCCGAAATGGTCGTAAGAATTTGATAAAGGCTTTTTAAGTAAGGCTAGAATTTAGTGTGCAGTGTATCGAGTGGGGGCCCAGTGAACTGTATTCTTTTTTATAAAAAAGAATATATGTGATGATATCTAGACGCCACAACGATTTCAATTGATGTTACTATACTACTAGATACCCACTAATATTTTTGTAGTAGTTACCTACAGCTCTTCCGATTTATTATTTTTTTACATAACTTGAAACAAGTAAAAATTTTATTGCCATTTATACTGATCGTGACTTGATGAGGCTAGAATAAATTATTTCTTATTAATTTAGTTTATATTTCTCTTAAAACGTCACGGCATTGTCGATTGCAAATGCACATGACATACGAATAGATTTTCTTTTATATCTGCTAACTAGTAGTATACTTTCTTGAGTATCCAACCCGTCTTTAAGTACCTATGTAAATGAAGCTGGTTGATGTTGTAATTAAACGTCTGCTATTTTCTCTTACCACAATTACTGTAGAATTCACAAAACTGGCGCAGTTGACGGCGAAGGCGCGGGCTAAGACTCTTGTGAGCTCGTTAAGTAGCTTTTGCATATCAAAGTGTGTTGACAACCCGCCCCGGGGCTCCCGGCGATTCTTTTACAGTTTACACCTTCCGCTCCCTGATTTTTCGTATTTCAAATTGGCAGGAATTTTCTTTTCAATTTGATTTCTTTTTTCAATTTTGTAGCAGAGGAGCAGACAGCCTACTTGATGATAAGTAGCAACCGGCAATGGTAGCATTGTTTAAAACAACGTGAAAAAAACACATCTCGACTACCGCTACAAAAACTGTCGAATATGCAAATGATACTTTACAAGAGAGCAATTTAAAGTTTTATTTCCTTTGTTGTGTAACGTGTGCAGTACTGATTTTGTTTAACGATAGCTAAAAAAAATTCTTAATTAAAAAAAAACCTTTCGAAAGAGCTTTTTTAAATTAAAAAACTTTTTTAAATACCGAAACCTCATCACAGAAACCGCGTGAAACGTACCACAGTTGAGCGACTACCTGTTGTGTTACCATATGTAAGAGGAGTCACAGACAAGATTGGCTATATCTTGAAGCGGGCTTCAATCAAAACTTACTTCAAGCCGCTGAAGAAGATTAGTCAGTTCCTACCACCTGTCAAGTGCCACATACCTCTACAAGACGCAGGAGTATACAAGCTTGATTGTGATTGCGGTCTCTCATACATAGGCCAAACTAAAAGAAGCATAGGGACCCGCGTAAAAGAACACATCGCTGATGTCAAACACCGCCGTTCCGGGAAGTCAGCAGTTTGTGAACATACACTTGACAAGACCCGGCACTACATCAGATTTGATAAACCACAAGTCCTTGCAAAAGAAAACCGATTCCTACCTAGGATGATTCGCGAGGCTATTGAAATTAAAAAACATCCAAATTTCAATAGAGAAGATGGCTGGGTCTTACCATCTGCTTGGAACCCCATCATAGATTCCATTAAATCCAAGCTCAAGACTGCGAGACCTAAGGATACGGTGAGCTCATTCTGCGTGACCGGCATAAATAATAATCAACAAAATGTAGGGTAGCTGTTGATAATTTTGACATTAGGACGACCAACACCTCAGTCCACCCGTGACCATGGATGCTGTAAAGGATCCGATACGTCGGTAATTTAAAAATATCAATATAACGCGATAAAATCCGTAAAAAGTAGTTTTCTTTCAATGTCTGATATTCGCGTAAGTGTTAGAAACCAGTAAGTTAAAAAACATGTTTTTGAATTTTCAATAGTGTTTATTCCGGTAATCGAACTATGTCGCTATCTACCACTAGGAAAGGAGAAGGAAGGATCCTAAAGGAGAGCGTGCGATCCACACTCAACGAACGAAACGCAAAAGTTGATTAGAAGAAGTACCTTTATTGCAAAATAAAAATACCATCGATGGTTGCAATAAAGGGGGACTTACAGTTGATTAATTACTTCTCGAATCAATCGATCACCAAGGTTAACCTGCGCATGTTGTGGTCTATTAATGGATAGGTTACCAATACCAATAGTAAGTTGGCTATGCGATTCTTGTAGTGGTAAGGTCACGTCGCTATGTCCCCGAGTACGGGTGTACTTGTCTCTATTAATAGTACCTATGATTCTAAAGTCCCCCGCGACACTACACTTGTTCCCCAGCGTGGGAGCTCTCTTTTTTTCAATAAAAAAGAACTTACGTCACTTTGTTACCAGAGACTTTTATGAGACGAATTCTGAGAAATGCGAAAATAGGAATAAAGCTCTCCGACCGACGTGTCCTTCGTTCCTGAACAAATTGAACATTTCTGAGAACAAATCACTGGAATCCAACGGTGTATTGGAACGTAGGTATAATATTAAACAAAGGAAAATATATTACCACCCCAAGGGCGCCTGCGTTCCCATTGAGGGACCACATTTGAATTTTGAGCTTTTGAATGCGTCAGCCTTTAGTAAAAGTTCCCAAACAATTGTAAATTCAGCCAATAATTTGTAAAAGTAGCCACTCAAAAGTTACATTAGGCCAAAGGTGGTCCCTCAGTCGTGACCCACAGGCATCCGTATCTCGTGACCTAGTGAAAATTTACAACTGCTGTAAATGTCTACTGTTAGTAAAAGATTTGTAAAACTAATTTACCAAATATGAACCCTTTCCGTTCACTGTGTAAAAAATACTAGCATGCAGAAGGTGGTCCCTCAATCGTGCACTATAAGTTCACCTTGAGTGAAGACCACAATGGAATTAGGAATTTTCATATGGTTCTAGCGTTAGTAAAAGTATTTAGAAGATTGTAAATTCAACCTCTAGTTTGTAAAAGTAGCCATTCAAAGAGTATACTGGATTGAAGGTGGTCCCTCAATTGAAACGCTTGTCAAAAGAAAATATCAATTTACGTAGCATTCGGAAGTTTAATAGACCAATACTATAGCATATCCTTTAGTAGTTTTTTTTACTAACGATTACTATACTAAACAGTATAAAAAACTTGTAGTTTTGTGTTAAATAACAATAACATTCCTGCGAAGAAATACTAGGGTCGGGGTGACCACACAGCAAGATTTTTTTGGATAAATAAAAACTATATATTTATTTTTATTTTTATTCGACACAACTTAGCTAATTAATAACAATAAAAAAACGATAATTAAAAAATAAAATACATTAATGTTTTACTTACTATTAATTATGCCAATATTTCTTTAAGTTTGTTTTTTTTTTCACATGATTATAAACTTTTGAACCAACGAAATAAGGTTCTGAGTTATGATCATCATCATCATCTTCAACCCATTACATTTTTCGACTGCTGGACACGGGTCTCGTCCCAGTACGAGAGGGATTAGGCTATAGTCCACCACGCTAGCCTACTGCGGTTTGGCAGACTTCACCCGCCGTCAAGAAAATCTCTCAGGCATGCAGGTTTCCTCACGATGTTTTCCTTCGCCGTTTAATCGCGTGATAATTAATTAATAATACATACTATAACTTCTAAAAATCAGAGGTGCGTGCCTTGGATTCAAACTCAAGACCTTTGACTTGGCAGTCCAATAGTCATATCACTAGGCTATTACTGCACTTCACTAGGCTATCACTGCACTAGGTAAGAGGTAATCATACCTCTACTAATGTTCTATTAGAATAAAATATATGCATACATATAAACAGTCTCTAGGAAAATCCTGCTACGTGGTCGAATACAGTCGAATTTAAAACCTTTTTGAAATCGGTTGATCAACTACATACCTAAATAAAAATATGTATGTACATAAATAAATATACATACACAGGTCACGGCATCATGCGTGAGTGAACAGCTTAAGCAATTTCGCAAATTATCGTTTTATTTTGTTTGTTATCGTCGGGATAAGGTTCTTATGAAATAAAAAAAAAGAGAAAAAAAAAAAAGAAAAAACCATCAATGTTGTCAATGCCACATCTAGTAGTATGAACATTTTGTAGTACTGAGTATCTGTGGTCGCCGGTTACAACTTAGTATTGACACTTTGTTGATGGAATTTTTAAGCTTACCCACTTAGTTTTTATATTATTCTTTACTGTAATTTCTTGTTTTACGTACTTCATCTACTGTTTGTTCGCCCATAGTTAACCTTAATTTTAGCTGTAACTAGTTTTCTCAGTAAGTGAATTTATGTAATTCTTAATGAGAAATAAAGCTCTTAAACCTAATGAAATAAAAAATAGTGGTAGTAAATAGGTAGTACACATCGCGCCTCTATTTATTAGGAGACAATATCTAGCATATAAATATTCATTAAAAATTAGTTCGTGGACCTCAAATAATACTATTAATTTGATTTCCGAATTGAGTGCTCTGTGCCAGATCAGATATTGGGATAATAAAAAGAAACCTTTACTCACGCGAACACTTGAGGAGGTTAAACAGATTGATTGTACTTCTACAGACATTCTTAAGATGTTTACTTTTGATGTTTGGCTATCAGCTGTTGATTTTAAAAGTTGTTTAGTTATTAATTTAGAAAGTATATCATTAGCTAAATCTAAGTATGAGCCCAATGTTTTGATAAATAATGTTGTAATTGAATTAAATAGGAATTATAGTGGATGGCACACATTGTATTCTGATGGGTCTAAGGGCGCACATGGATTAGGCGCAGGCTTTTATGATCCAAGTTCTAATTACAGAGCAGGATTTAAAATAAATTCAAATGTATCCGTTATGACGTTGGAACTCATTGCAATCATGCAAGCCCTGTCCTATGCTATTGAAAAAAATTTTAGTATGGTAGTTATTTTTACCGATAGTAAAAGCGCATTGCAACATGTGGCTCGATGCGCCTCTGGGATCAGAGGTGCATCGATAGCCTACGATATTTTGAGAATAATTTATATTTTTATTAAAAACGACACAGGGCTGAAGTTGCAATGGGTTCCAGCGCATGTCGGCTTACGGGGAAATGAGGAAGCGGATTATATATCTAAAATGGCGGCGAAAGAAGGGACCGAGTTATTTTTTTTTACCAGATTACGTTGAATACATTTCTAAATTCAAAATGAAAACTCATAACAACTGGAAAGAACATTATAACATAAAATCAAAAGATAAAGGAATTTGGTACAAGACAATTCAAGGCGAACTTCCTCTTTTACCCTGGTTTGATAGTAATAGATTGAGTAGAAGCTATGTGAAATTAGCCTTAAGATTACGGTCAGGACACAATCCATCGGCAAAGTTTGCATTCTTGATAAAAAAAAAGCTAATTCACCGAACTGTAGTGTATGCAATGTAGTTGAGGATGTGCATCATTTGCTGATGGATTGCGTTAAGAACCAGAATGAAAGGCAAATTTTAATCAGTGAATTTCAATTGAATAAATTAGAGGTGGGGTTAGTTCAAACCATTTTAGCACAACCAAAATCAGACGTTGCACAAAGATTATGTCAATTAGTTGCTGTACTTCGCTGATTAAAATTTTCTTATTCTGTGAGGAGATCCAAAATTTGTTTATATAGTGTGTATAGCCTAGTTGCCTTGCCTTATTCAGGCATGATGGGGTTGACGTATCCATGTGGTTAAAAACCCCAAATTAGGTTTTAATTAATAAAGATTAAAAAAAAAATAGGTAGTAAATATATATATATATATATATATTAAATCTGAAGAACTACTTACAACCACAGATATGCTCCTTAAACATTTTTTTTATATGTAGGCAACGTTTCTGCTTGTCTTACTGACACAGGGAAGGCATAACACATAAGATAATATTTAAAACATTAATGTATTTTATTTTTTAATTATCATAAGTTTTTTTATTGTTATTAATTAGCTAAGTTGTGTCGAAAAAAATAAAAATAAATAGGTATATAGTTTTTATTTATCCAAAAAAATCCTGCTGTGTGGTCACCTCGATCCTAGTATTTCTTCGCAGGAATGTTATTGTTATTTAACACAAAACTACAAGTTTTTTTATACTGTTTAGTATAGTAATCGTTAGTAAAAAAAACTACTAAAGGATATGCTATAGTATTGGTCTATTAAACTTCCGAATGCTACGTAAATTGATATTTTCTTTTGACAAGCGTTTCAATTGAGGGACCACCTTCAATCCAGTATACTCTTGGAATGGCTACTTTTACAAACTAGAGGTTGAATTTACAATCTTCTAAATACTTTTACTAACGCTAGAACCATATGAAAATTCCTAATTCCATTGTGGTCTTCACTCAAGGTGAACTTATAGTGCACGATTGAGGGACCACCTTCTGCATGCTAGTAATTTTTACACAGTGAACGGAAAGGGTTCATATTTGGTAAATTAGTTTTACAAATCTTTTACTAAGAGTAGACATTTACAGCAGTTGTAAATTTTCACTAGGTTACGAGATACGGATGCCTGTGGGTCACGATTGAGGGACCACCTTTGGCCTAATGTAACTTTTGAGTGGCTACTTTTACAAATTATTGGCTGAATTTACAATTGTTTGGGAACTTTTACTAAAGGCTGACGCATTCAAAAGCTCAAAATTCAAATGTGGTCCCTCAATGGGAACGCAGGCCCCAAGGGCTTGTTGACAAGTTGTATTCTAAAGTTCGAATTGACAAATGAATCTAAACAAAATCTATAAAAGCCTGATATATCAAAGCAAAATTTCCACAAAAAAAAAATTGAAACATATATTATTTTTGCACTAGGGAATAAGCCCCAAAGGACTTCGCAAACAAAATTGACAAATACAAAAAAATACCTATTCATATCAACAATATAATGTAATTTTTGTAGGAATCTATTTATCGAAGTGAGTCCTATTCCCGACGAATGGGAAATCCATTCGAAAGGATTCCCACCCAGTTTCACGTAGGAATCGAACCCACTACACGCGGAGTAGTGGTGAGCCTACAAACGTGAAGTCACACTTTTACTTAAATTGTTTTAAGCCCAGCCAAACCAGCGACGGCAATTCTAAAACAAATGGAAAACCAATTTAAAATTAAATCTTTGTCTAATTTTGAACTTTAAATGCAAAGTCTTAAGTTTATTTTCGTTTGGTAACCAAATGGAAATCACGAGGAATTAATCTTAGGGTTGGTGCCGTTAATTGATTGTTACTTTAGTTAATGTAGACTTTTATTGCATTCTGTGAATGTGAGGCTGTTTGCCATCGTTGTTGTTTCCATGGCAACGAGAAAATTAAGCCTTTTAACGTTTTGGGGAGCTATGAGTAGCTTAATTAAGTGATAGCCATTTACCATGAGTCAGATGTTTAACTTTCCAAGTGATGGTTCGTTCCCTTCCCAGAAAAAAGTAAATTAAAAACAACTTGCTCAGTAATTGTTATAAGGATGATTGTTTGAATGAACAAAATATATTATTTCTACTAGAAATGAGGTGTGACTGTCTGTAATAGCCCTTAGCAGCAATTATACTTTTGTAACATTTGTGTGTATTTTCTCGCTTTTTCCTTCGATATAGGTTATACTAAATCGTGGCGAATATCACGAATTCTATAGCCGCGGCAAGGGAAGCCAAGTACAGATTTTGAGTCGGTTCGAGTCCGATATACTCTGCCGCTACTCCAGGTGGCAGACGATCCATGAGGATTTTGCGGACTATAATAAAAGGTATATACCTACTAAAACTAAAGAATACTCTATTCAAAAGTCTAGATAATTCTTTCACAACATCAATATTCTGTCCTTTGACCGAACAGTTCCTGTAAATCTAACTCTAGCACTGCCCTCTCAAATTCCCTTTGCCCATAAACCCTAGTTTACATCAGTTGCCTCCGCAATCGAAATCTACGACTGCGCGCTTGTTTCGCAAAAAAAGAGACCAAAAAAACCTCGTTTGGAGCTTGAACAGGGCTTGAAATGCGGCCAGTCAGATGTTGACCCGGCACTACACTTATAATTTCTGATTTCCTGACCAACGCGGAACTATGTAACCATTGAGAGAGAAGAACACGAATATAATTTTATTGTAGTTTATTGTCAACATTGCTTATTGACTCATTAGTCTAGTAGTCATTGATGCTATACAATCGATACGCTGCTGTGATTCTTGATGCTACGCTATACAATCGATACGCTTTTTAGGATGGGTGATTATTACAGCAATTAGAGCAGCGATTTTTGAAAACATTTGTACTATGTTTCGTAAATATCATAACAGGAGTAGTGTGCGTCACATCCATAGCACAAAATAAGGTCGTCATTCAGCTTGAAGCTGGAGGTGCATAAGCTCCTGACAGCGCTGAATTTCAATGACGACCTTTTATTGACCCTCAACATATGCTCTATGCTATATTAGTCTCAGTTGTCCCGGAAAGACGCGAAGAGATTATGTTGCAGAGGCCTGATGACAGTAGTTTTGTGTAAAATATTTATATCCAACCGCATCTTGTTAAACTGGAAGTCAATTCCATCATAAAGGGGGAAGGCTAATGATATTGAAAAATAATGAAAATAATATTTTTTTTAGATGAAGACCACGATACATAATTGTTAATAAGAGCCAAGATGATAGTAGATAATGATACTCAAAGGTATAACGACCTGCAATAAACACCTTTAACCCTCTTTCCAAATCCATTATCATTGTATCTCGCAGTAAAACGCCGCTGATGGGACGGTTAGACCATAATAATAAATAGTACTCGACGAGCCAGCTGTGGTGGGTTACAGTACAGCTAAACAAATAGTAGACAAAGACATTAAGCTGTTACGAAGTGCCATTATATATAACGACACTGGGAGTCGCGATGCAAACGTCTTCACAATTGTGATTGTTGTTCCAAGTTTTATTCATATTCCGCATGCAAGTTTTAGAGTAACATGAAAATACATTTTAGTAGTAAATAGAAATTCTAATGGCTTCTACTCGTATCTGTAAGATGAGGATTTGTCATTAAAAAAATCTAAAGAAATGGATACCGATTCCAGCGTTCGAGTTATCAATTAAACTAAAAATTATCAAAATTGCAATTAAGTAATTTTTTTGCAAGTTAATGTACGTTTTGCTTCGTAGTCAAATGAAACTTTGAAATTTGAAAATTGGAATTTGTTTATTCATAAATACAACTTGAATATTAAACACCTTCGTTTACTAAATATGTACACAAAAAAAACTTCTTCCGCGGAATCTGATCAAAACGATGTTAGCCAGACAAATTGAATAAATTGAAAAAGCAATGTAAAACAACATTTTTACAAATTAATACTCTCATTCCAATATATCTTACAATAAAACGAGACAGTACAGAATCAAACAATATTACAGCGACTGCCAATAAATCAATTACTCTGTGGTTACGGGCACAGCTACGACAAAGCACCAATCACGTTAGATCAATTAACCCTTAAGTAACAATGCCTGTAGCTCTGATATCTCATATACAGCGTATCATGCAGGGTTAATGTCGCAGAACGTGGAAGTATAAAGGATACAATAAGGTGGAATGGTAAAATGCTCGCCATTTATACATAAAATTCGCCTGAAAATAATTAATAACATATTATGCTTTCTGCTGATTTTATCCCTTTTTTATCAATGTACTATGACGAAATCCGCAAAAAAGTAGCATTATTCCAATGTCAGAATATTTGTGTAAGTGTTAGAAATCAGTATTTATAAAAAAACTTAATGCGACGGAAACCATGTTGCCTTCAAGACACCTCCGTTTTAATGAAGAAGTTTTAATTTAGGTATGTGTTCAAATTTGTATTGAAGTGATAATCTCCGGAACTAATGATCGGATTCCTGAAAATATTTCACGTATGTTTATACGGTCCCTCAGTACTTAACGTTATGCTTTTTTAACATAATATTTTATTTATATTAAAAAACACACGACTTTTTCAATTATCTTATTTTTTCTTCTTTCCTTGTCTTAACGAAAATCTTTAAAAAAATATCCAAATCGTGGCCCCTTCTCGAGTTTTACTCTTAACAGCGCATTTTACGATTCATTTTATTTCTATAGATTGACAGTTTAAATGATGAATGTCCTTACTTCTACGATCCATGGTTCATATCGTAGTGGTTATTGGTACTGAAAGCTTTGCACAATGTGATCCAAATTGAGTTATCTTAGGATAAGCGAATTGTACATAACTTCATAATTTATTTTGATGTTAATAACTATGGCCTTTCTTTAATACATTTTAAGTTTTAACATTTGATGCGATTATCTGGTCTTCATTGTGCATTAGGAAATGCTCGGTAACCCCGCGGATTTTGGATTTGTGTTCGTTTATACTAATGATTTTGTTATTGTTACATTAATTTAAATTGACTGCCTCATTAGTCTTGTAGTTCTAAGCGCGAGTGCTACGCTAGAGGTCCTGGGGGCCTAGACAATGTCATATTTTCATATCGATACCGAATTTAGATAAATCCGAAATGTTTGGAATTGGCATGACCTTTCGATACGTCACGCGATGAAGGTTATGCCAATTCCATACATTTTGGATATCTAACTTTGTTATCGATTATGAAAATGTGACATTCTCTATTCTAAGAGGACCCCTGGGCCCGATCCCCAGATTCAGCAGAGTGTTATAGAGTGTAGCAGCCTGAAGTCTGGGTTTGTAGCCGGTTAATGACTATAGGCTCGCCCCCTATTACATGGGACCTAAACATACCGGCGAAATGTTGGTGTACTTTAGTACACCTCTGCCTTCGGGGAATACAGGCGTGATGGTATGTTATGTTGTAACATTAATTTATTGACTAAGCAATTTAAAATAGACCTTTGTCTTTTCTCATACAAAGCCACAAGAGTGGGAGGAAACATCCATTATTTAGGGCCAATTCTTGGAAAACTTAATATTACAAAACGTAGTAGGTAACCCATTTACCTTGTCAAACGACGCGAAGATAAATTGGTTATGGTACGGGTAACACTCGGGTAGAGTATCAACCCTAATTTCACCTTAGGTATATTGCGGGTACAGGATACAGGAGTATCCTAAAAATATGTTTTCATATAGATAAAGTTTAATTTTTTTCTTTGATATATGAATACTAGTTAAAGCCGCTATGCATTCCAATTTAAACTAAAAAAAAACAATATTATTTGCCATTCATCTTATTTGTCACAATCGGATGGTCATTATCTACTGTAAGAGTTTAAAGCAATACGTTTTTATTGCTCATTATCAAACAACATTAGTAAGTTAAAAATATTGAATTTAAAATTTGTATCTATTAATTACCACAACACAACACCTTTGTTTTTTTAACAATGAACAATGAAGCATTTCTATTATCCTCGGTAAATACTTAGTAATTTTACAACCTTGCGTCACTTTCGCTCACTCGTTAATTCATTCATTCATTAATCCTTCGATATTGATCCGCACTTCAATCATAGGCAGAAGATATCAAAGTCCTTGACATGTTATTGTCGCATATACCGAAATAATAGCTGATTAATTCAGGGTTGTGAGTTGTGACCTTTCGATTCAAAGCTTGAATACTTAAGTAGAACAGGGCTAGACTTGCGTGACATATTTCTAATGAGGTTGAGGCCTGAAACCATTTAATATTAAAAGTGGTAGGTAAGCTTTCAAGTTCGTTTTCTGACTATATTATTATTTCAGTCTTCTGAATCGTTATTACATATAGATTTACGTTAATATTTAAACATTATAACGTATTCTCAGTGACTCTGATGTTCATTATCTTAACGTAAATAAGTACCAATATATTTTAATAAAATAAATAGGTTTCCTAAGACAATACAACTACTTGAACACTTCTTCGCTTCATACTTTTTTATTCCAAAACGCTCTTTATCTATGAGATATTTTAAGTCAGTTTAACCTCTCACTAAAGTGATATTTAAGTGATAAAACAATACACACGGATACACAACATACTATAAAAGTCCAGTATACGCTGAACTCGCATTATGAAGGCTTTCAGTACAATATGAGGCCAGCCCATACTGGGTTTGTACAGCTTGATGCGTAGCCGTATGTACGTACCTAGGTATATTTATTTTTATGGGCATAAACATTATTCGTTAAAGAACTCGTGTTTTAAGTACTCGTGTTTTAAATAATAAAATTAAAAGGAAGGTACGAACCCGAACATTGAGGTGTGATTCATTAAAAGTTTATTTGTTCTAGTAGTAATAAATGCATCAGTCATATTGCTGCTTGAAGTTCGAAGTTTGGATTTGTGCCCTGTTAATGGCAATAAGTTCCCTCTTATTGCAAGGAACCTAAAACAAAGTATTTTTTATGTTGCTATATAATAAATTTCACATCATCGTCATTTTAACATCATCATCATCATGACCCTATATTCGCCCACTGCTGGGCGTAGGCCTCTCGTAGTTTTTTTTATATCAGAAGGATATTAATTTATACCAAGCATTTCCCTATACCCGTGGATGGAAATAGGCCGATATGATGATAATGATGATTTCCTTATCAGGTCCAAGTTTATAAAAATATATATGACGCAACGAACGTACAAGCCCATAATAATTTTAAGGAATTTTCTGTTTTCTGCAAAGTTCTTGGTGACCCCTGCCGACCTATTTCCAACAAAAGCTCGATTTAAAATGATTAATGTCCTAATCTTAACGCTGGTGATGAGGCACAAAAATATTAAATCTGCGAGTAACGTAAAAATAGCTACTTACCTACTTAGGTACTTACTTTCAAATCTTTCATATCATTTTTTAAATGTTATTGTAATCATACCCTTATCAAATAATGTACTTGTAAAAAGTAATTCACTTTTTTTAAAGCAAAAAATAGTTTACATTTTCTTTAAAAAAAACATATTATCTATGTGGGTTGCACATTAATAGTATTCTATTGTACTAAGCTAAATGCTCGTATTACGAGTGGGTCCACGTCGGTAGTGCAATGGGAGAGTTCGAATAGGCAACCACATGATCGCAAGTCCGACGCCCTAGAAATTATGTTACCGCCGCTTTATCTAACATTTTTAATTAAAAATGTAAATATTATGAAATGGTCAAGATAAACACAGCTATTTAGTTTTATTTGTATCATTTTTCCATGACCAAGATTAATTTCTAAATGAAACGTACTCTACAGATATATATGTAGTATGTAATAGGCGCCGTAATTGTGTAGTATATCTGACGTATCAAGTGACATGGAGACCTGCTCGATCCATTACTAAATTTCGAATAAGATTAAAAATATAATAATGCCAAAGATATAAAGAGCAAACCATATAAATTTAATACCAAAAACAAAATCAATCTAAAGAAATACAGATAGATTTTAAATATAGTGAACCATAATATGTCTCTAGACTGTCGTAAATAATATATAAAACGTTATAGTCAACCCGTTTGCTGCGACAATATATGTACACACTCGATGTGACCCCAAGGAGCGGGAGGGTTACCTGGTTGATATACTGCACCTTAATTTTATTTTTTATTACTTTATTGGTAAGAAAAGCGGATTATGTTTACAAGGTTATTTTAGGAGTGGGCCACACAAAAGGCTTATAAAAGGTTCTGAACGAATTTATTATATAAGACTTAAATAATGGATCATTCGCTTTTAAGATAGGTTCAATAAATTCAACGTGGCCATAGAGATAGTTAATATACCTACATTATATCAAATTGGTGTTGATTTTTTAAATTATTGTCTATAAGTTTTACCTATTAAGTTAGTACGTTCTCGTAGTCTGCTACGCCGTAGCAAATAACCAGTGTTGCTACGAACTGAGCATGTAGTCATACGTAGCCGATTCGTAGCAACATGCAATATATAACAAGATGCAGTTTACGAGCAATATTATTTGTAGTACCTGACTCCACTGGCAATATACTACTCTATACATTGTTGTACCTTACTACCTATAAATTGTCATAAGCCTTGAACATTGTCCAACGACCCGACCGGTGTAAAACAAACCTTGTAAAGCGATTACGCCATAGGAAAGACCATAATTTTCTAAAATTCTGAAAATAGGTTCGGAGGGTATAATAAAACAAAGGGTAGGTTATGTCCGCCCTCCCCTGGGGCTATCCGTTTGACATTCCTCCCCTAATTCTTGCCCAATACCCTTGTTCGTCGCCTTGCGTGTAGTGTATTAATTTAATTTGTATCGCCGCCGCCGGCTCGGTGTACTTCTTAATTTATTTTTTGCGCCCGAAGCAAGTCTTGGATAGCAATAGTAATAAATTTCATTTAAGAAGTTCTTAATTAGCTTGTAATCTTACGTGTGATTATTAGAAATGATGTTGGAGTCTTGATTGCAAATAAAATATTTAATACCGCTTTTGGCTCGTAGTATTACCAAGCTCTCGTATGGGCTAGCCCCGTGGGATTTTTCCTAAATTGTTGTAGATAGTTGTGTTATGGAACGCCGAAGGCCCAATCCCTCCCTCAGTCCCTTTCCTTCTCCTTTTCCCCTTCCCCTTACTTTTGCTTTACAGGGCCGGCAACACGCGATACCCCCGATGTTGCAAGTGTCCATAGACTACGGTAACCGCTTACCATCAGGAGGGCTGTAGGCTTCTTTGCCACCTTAGTGGTATAAAACAAACTAAGATAAATACAACCTTTAAGACTTATGTTGACGACGCGTGGCACCGCTACAGAGTGGTCGACGCGCGGAACTAATATATATTTTTACATAAGGTTGTATGTAAATAAAGAAACGAGGTTTTAGTGTTTTATTAAAAATAAATACTGCATAAGGGAGTGAGAGCCTGGCACACAGCCACAATATGTCAGGTTTATGCTAGAAACGTTCTAGAATCAATTTGAAAGGCCACTTGTTTCCGAACGATCCAGAGCCTTTGAGTGCTTCACAACGCTCCTCAGAGAACGGCCGGTCACGGCTCGCGCTCTCTCGTTGGTTTTGGCTCGCAACCTGTGTTCCTCATTTCGATTCCCTTATCCTGGCACCTACAACTTAACTAATCAGTAGTCAGTCAGTTAGCAAGTAGTTAAATGAAATCTTACTGTTTCTAATGCGCATTCACTGTTTGTGTCACCACACATACTGTTCCAAAGTTTAAAGCCAACGAAACTCCAATGTATCTCACGGAATTTCAAGTCAATGCCAATTGTACTTCACGAACTGCAACCCTGGTCGGATGTAGTGATGTTACAGAAATCCCGGGAGGTCCGTTTCATATCGTAGCAAGTGACAAATTCGAGCGATCATTGCTTCAATATGGCTTCCGTTACGTCACTGTCATGGCAGCGTGTTGTATAACGATTGCGAAATAATAAAAGATACACAAAATGGCTTGTCATGGTTTAATGGATGAGCAGGTTTGACATCGCTGGGGTCTAAAGATAAGAGACAGACAATGGTCTCTCCTAATGGTTGGTAACCAGTGACCATGGCATATAGACATCAGCAACATCAATGGTATTAATGACGCGTTGTCAATTTCACTTGTCATCTTGAGACGTAAGGTTGTACTCGTAAATCTCTTTTGCCCAGTAAATTCACTGCATAAAAATTACTCTTCAAATAGGACCATAATATTATTAGTACATTATTGCTTAGAAGAAGAATCTTTGTGCAATGAACTGATCAGCATAGTTATTTTATCTTAATACGTTTAGATTTAGGATATAATAGGAGAATATAAGGTTTAGTGGTTTTTCTTAAAAAAAAAACTATCTTTTCTACATAAAATCCCCCAGTACATTGATCAGATTGATAAGAATACGCTCTTAATATTATCCTTATACAAATTTTTTAGAGATACAAACAGCAAACTGATACCCAATAACACGCTCACCCCGAGCGAAAGCTCCACAATTTCCGTGCTCAATCATTTTCATTCGTTCATTCATTCACGGACATCAACAATACAAGCGAGTACCATTGAGTTATAACAAACTACAGACAACATAGCGAAACGAAACTTGGTTACGTGAGATGTGAAAATACTTAAATCGACTAAGTACTGTAGTGAATTGCAAACGCTGAGCAAGAGCAAAAAGCCTAAGAAAGTGTGTACTCAATTCTATTTTTTTCAGAATATTATACAAAAGCTGCGACTTCGAAGCGTATAAGAACCGTTATTGCTTGTTTTTGGAAAGCGGAAAATCGTCATGGATTGTCCGCCACCTGGGGTGACGGCTCGTCTAAAAACCATGCCTTTCTTGTCCTATTGTCACGACCATGAGATTGTAATGCAGCATTTACAGGACCTAAGCGTAACGGGATCTTAGTACGACAACGCTTAATATATCAATGGCGAGTACAGGGGCGATCCTCTCATTATCGGGGATAAAATTGCGGGTGGATGGGATGCTCGCACTGATTACAAGCAGCACAGTAGTAACTAAGCCTTTTATCGAATAGCGCTGCATGGTTAAATAAGAGTTCCCTTTGTGCATAATAGGTATCAATTGAATTGTAAGTTAAATGCCATGCTATCAAAGCAGCGGCGGCTAGAGCGTCGAACTTGCAATCATGTGGTTGCCAATTCGAAACCCACCCATTGCACTACCGACGTAAACTCACTCGTAGTACAAGCATTTAGCTTAGCACGAGGTGTTAACAAGAATACGAGTAATGTGCGACCTACATTGCTAGTAAGCTTCTTTAAAAAGAAGTACGAAAGCATTTAACAATTGAATATATTCTTGATTGTAGTGTAGGTCACAGTATAGGTCACATGAATTATTGACCTGCCTTATAACATCCTTGGCAGTTGATGACACACAGACCTCATGACCTAAATATTGAAGGTTAGAAAGTAACTGTATTAATATCATGAACTAGTTGGTAACATACACTTTCGTAAACTTTCACCAGCCCTGAAATATCGTAAATAATATCAGCAACTATTTATCTGTTTCATATAGTAAAATACACATACAATTACATATCTGTACTTTTATGTACTGTGACCTAAGCGCGACTGTTACGCTACAGGTCCTGAGTTCGATTTACAGGTCGAGCAAAGTTTTAATGGGTTTTTCTTTGAAATTCTCAGTAGCAGCTCGGAGTTTGGAACCCGGTTAATGGCAATAGCCTTCCCTCCTATAACATGGTGTGACAGTGTGTTATTAACTACAAACTTATAAAAACTGGCAACACCAAAACCGTTCTATCGATAAAAAGTGAGAAAAACATCCAACGATTATCTGATTTAATCCTAAAAATACTGGTAAACCTTTATAAAATATACTCGGCATAAATTCTTGGCTTATGATTTATTTTGGCAATATTTCCCCACATATCCCTATCTCATTTTGATGGAGGGTGTTTCACGATTAAATCTTGGGTACTTTGCTCGTATACATATCATCCTGACCTCGAACGGGGATACACGGAGGATGAGGTTGGGTTACTCGTGATCTGCACGCCCATGTTACCATTTTTTTATGTAACTTAATTATTATTTTTTGGTTCCAAAAAAATATTTAAGTATTAATACGTACATGGCTTCTAAAAGTCAGTGGTGCGTGTAACTTTATTTGTAAAAAAACCGGCCAAGTGCGAGTCGGACTCGCGCACGGAGGGTTCCGTATCATTACGATTTATGACGTATTAAAAAAAACTATTTACTAGATCTTGTCCAAACCAATTTTCGGTGGGAATTTACATGCTAATCTACATCATATATTTTTTTTAGTTTTATCGTCCTCTTATTTTAGAAGTTACAGGGGGGGGGACACACATTTTACCACTTTGAAAGTGTCTCTCGAGCAAAATATTCAGTTTATGACGTATTAAAAAAAAACTATTTACTAGATCTCGTTCAAACCAATTTTCGGTGGAAGTTTACATGGTAATGTACATCATATATTTTTTTCAGTTTTATCGTTCTCTTATTTTAGAAGTTACAGGGGGGGGACACACATTTTACCACTTTGGAAGTGTTTCTCGCGCAAACTATTCAGTTTAGAAAAAAATTATATTAGTAACCTCAATATCATTTTTGAAGACCTATCCATAGATACCGCACACGTATGGGTTTGATGAAAAAAAAAAAAATTGAGTTTCAGTTCCAAGTATGGGGAACCCCAAAATTTATTGTTTTTTTTTCTATTTTTGTGTTAAAATCTTAATGCGGTTCATAGAATACATCTGCTTACCAAGTTTCAACAGCATACTTCTTATAGTTTTGAAAAAAAAGGCTGTGACACGATCGGACAGACAGACAGACGGACATGACGAATCTATAAGGGTTCCGTTTTTTGCCATTTGGCTACGGAACCCTAAAAATACTCAATGCACATTCCATATGCCTATTTATTTTAGATTGTCTTTCCGACATAACAATTAATTCATTTACTTCTTTTTTCTGTAATTTATTCGATTTATTATAGACACTTTGTTTAAATAGATTTCATTTTATAACATCATGACACCCCATCACGCCTGTAGGTATTCCTCAAAGTGATAAGCAGAGGTGTATTGATGTACACCTGAAGGTGGCCTTAATTTCCATGAAGTAGGGGCGAGTCTTATGCCATAAACCAGACACAAATCTTTGTCTGAGCTTCTTCTGAGTAAAATCAATTACCTACACTTTTTACGGCCTGAGAACTATAAGAACAAATTTGAAATTAGGTCAATAACAATATTTTTTTACACACACACAAACAATTGTTATCGACGTCAATAATCGATATTTCCTTTATTCTCGCCATTAGAAAGAAGAAAGAAATAAAATTTATTTATAGAGGGCTTAAGCCTTTGTTGACTCCAAAGATAATGATCAAGAGCCTTGACTCTGCAAAACGATGCCAGCTATAGATTATGCCTGTCAAACGCAATCTGAATATAATGAATACCTGCAAATAATTGACTTAAGCCCTAACAGCAAAATCAAATCACCTCGGCTTTAATTAGGTCATTGGGTTACTTAAAATTCTACTCAGAAAGACGTATGAGGTGTTTTTTATACTATTTTAAATATTACCAATATCTCAGAGCTAGCTCTAAATTTCATCGGGATAAACACATTACACGTATAAGTATTTACTCCCCCACGTCCGCGACATTCATGAAATGTCTTTAAGTCACTTAGTTTTTTTAAAGTTCCATGTGGTATGTAAGTAGTGAAAAATTATCTAATGAGACTAAATTAGCAAAGCTGCAGGTGCTAAGGGACTGCCAGCTAGCCGTTTTGTCCATATAAAGAAAACTGCCTGTAATTTTACTTTCCTTCAATAGAAATAATTAGTAATCACTATTTTAATCCCAATCAATTAAGCCTCTTGCTTTAATAATGTAATATGTACTCAATGAATGTAAGGTTCATTGAGTACATATTACATTATTTATTTCTATCGTAAAGCAAAAATATTTTGTCGTGTTATTCAATATATTTTTTTAAGAAAACTCCTTTACTCTGATTTATGAAAATCTAGTCGAGATCGTAACCAAGGGTTTACATCAGTGCCTACCTAAATAAATATTACCCGTACATGTGACGTGCGTCGGAGAGGTACTCGAGTGCTCGTTTTATATTTATTTGCGAGCATTACGTACGCAAAATATACGAAGTTTTAGCTCCGTACCGTCTGAAGGATCACTTGGTACCCCAAGATACTCTAAATACCCCACACTAGATTATCCAGCATCGTGCTCAAAGAGAATCAAAAGTGAAATGAACAAAAGATGAAAAACGCTGTTTTTATTATTCATCGTCCGGGGACGCTCAAGGCGGCACTGCCAAGAATTATTGGCTTACTGACTTCTTTTGAAGTTAATACATAATTAATCGAGCCTCGGAAAAGGACATTTTTTATAAAAAAAAAAAGTGGGTCGCTGAAAACTTCGGGAGGCGAATGACAAGTCATTAATGTAATCTACGACCACGGCCACTGAAATCTGACTTAATGTCGTCACGTTTCAATGAATATTTTATCCGAATATTGTGTAAACATTATTTTCACATTTACATCATTATTTATCGATGAACAAGCGATTGATTTAAAATAAAATAAGCTATTCCTTTATTGAATGCTGTATTTTTTATTCATGCGGTTCTGTGTTGCTGAAGTTACGTAAAGTTTGTAATTATTTTCTAAGAAAAAGAAAACCGAGTGGTTCGTCTTGTGATGTACTTATCATCAGAACCACCAATAAAAGTATCTTGGAACCTACCTGTAAAAAATATATTCTTTCAGAGACATCAAAATTTGTTCACGACAGGTGGAGATATTTAACGAAAAAAACAGAGTTGAAGAAATCAGTCCCCATCTTATTTGAAGTCGGTTCAAAAGTTACCGGAGCTATCTATATCCGGAAGTTTTTCAACTTAGCGATATTATATCAAATAACAGAACAACTTCGTTAATTGCAAAACTTCAAACAATTCCAAGTCAGTATCGCTTTTTCTATAAATAAAGGTATTTTTATTAAAAAATAGGAATGCTTTCATTAAATTCTTTTGCAATACAATATTTCTTCGTTCTGTGTTGCAAATTTCTGCAAGAATATTTTTTCTGATATAACTTTCACTTTATCAAAGCGATATATAGTTGTTATGTTCAACATTTTTGAATTAGACCAGAAAAGTTCTGGTTAACTGTTTGTGAAAGAAATAAAGAAATTAGTACATGGAAATATTTTTACTGAGTTTTTTTAATCGAGATTCGATTCTGAATCAAAGAAGAAAAGACACTTTAACTCCTTAACCGATTGGATAATAAAAACCTTAGGCAGTTGGCTAACAAGCCAAGAGTTGATTTCTATCTAAGCTGACAAACCAAAAAGATAAACCAAACTTCTTTTAACCCTATAATATCGTACCATACAACCGTCTGAGCGTTCATTCAAGCCGTAACGTTTATCGTTCCCTTTACATTACAAAAACGCCGGGAACAGTCGCGACGTTTGACGTCTGTCTGCCGCGCCGGCGAAACCGTCGTAATTAGTGCTGCCAGCCGAGAAAACAGAATTTTCTGATAACTACCTAGAGGAATAGAAAAATCTTTTGAAAATAATTAGAACCCTTACTACATATTTTCCTTTCTATATTTTGTTTACATACCATCTCACCTATATTCCCTGATGAGTTAGGCAGAGTTCTATTGATTCATACTCACAGTTTCCCTATGATTTTAGGTCGAGCGAACCTTTTGCCATTATGTCTATCGGTAACAAATTCAAGCTCCGTCCGACTTGTAAGAATTTCTCAGAGAGAATGGGACTCGAAATCAGAATTTTACGTGTCACGTTCCACCACCACTAATAATTTAGCTACGAATAATTGTTTGTGAAGAAATGTTCCTATCAAAAGTATTATAAAACAACTACTGCCTATTAATTATATACTATCATACAATGTTAAAAAAGGGCTCAAATATGGGCTCGTGTTTAAGTTATGACTAAGTACGCTGATCAACAGAGCTGCAAGGTTGTTGCCGCTTGTAACCGTCACTTCCTATAATCTCGCTGCAGCGTGTTGCTCTGACACATCACATATCAATCTCGCGTCACGCTTTGTGTTAGTACGTTACCTTTTGGAGGATTTCGTGTAATTTATACTGTAAACTGAATATTTACATTTAAACTAATCCGTAAGTATTAACTTTCATATATTTTTCTTTAATCAATTTTGCTATTAGCGATAAGTAGGTACTACTGGGTACTTGTGCATATTAGCAGTGTTCATGATGACAGGAAAAATAACAAAACAAAATACTTTATACAGTTGCGCAAGTGAGACATTGTAATACATGTATCTAGATGGGCAATTAAAAGTGCACTTTACGAGCACAGGTTCAAACTTGTAGTGTTGTTAAAACGCCTTGGATCAGTAGACGCAGTAGTATTTATTTTTAATTTAAATTTAAAATGTCTAAATATATAATGCACATACACGGTTGCCTAAAAGGCTAGCTTTGTGCTTTCTACTTCAATGATTGAAAATTCACATCAAGAACAATAATTATCCTCCCGCTTCCGAACAAAAGCGAAGTTTACCAGTTTCAATACAATAAGCTCTCTACGTGAATGTCACGCGTATGCGAGTGAGTTGCCGTGACACGCGTCAATCTCTCTTCACGCTATAGCGGCACAATGCAAGAGATTTGTCAACCCTAATGTAAAGGCGTGTCATATATAACTACTTCGAAATAATTCTACGTAACAGCTCTTATGTCAAGTACGTTAAGTACAAGCGTGTTTTGGATGTTTGATGTTTAAAAGTTTGTGAAATTATATAAGTCTGATATTTCATAATAAGTATTAGCCCGTCAACCTTGCAGAAAATAGAAAAACCATGTTATCGGGTGCTGAAATCGTTATGTCTGGGTCAGTAATAAAAAAACTGGTGATTTTAAATTAGTATCTTTGACAAAAATATTTTATATTATAAAAATGAATTTTGATTTTAAACTTTCTTAATGATGGAAGACCTCAAATAAATTCATAAAGTTTGAATAAAGTTGACTAGAATTAATGATTGAGTGTGGAGTTATTTTGATAGATTATTGGTTTTCAACTTTAAATCGCAATTCAACTCGTACTGAACCTGATGGATTATGGGCATTAGCTGAGACGGGATGGCAAGAGCCAGGCTGTGTAGCTACCTATGGCGGCAACTATAAGGCTAGAGAAATGTGCGGCTTTTAGCCGATACGAGTCCTACATACTCTGTCATTTTCTCAGACGATCGAAGAGGATATTCGGCACACAAAAAAAATAGGATGGGTCTCAGGGATCATCTGTGACCTGGAGAGATGACAGGGTATCCCGACAGACTCGTAGCGATTAAAAACCTCACTTACCATCCCTTGCCCTATGGCACCTAGGACATTTGTAACGACCGTGATAGGTTTTGTCTATTCGTTAAAACATTGAAGACAGTTAAATCCTTAATGTTTTTAATCTCACTATGCCAATTTGTCTCAGTCATTCTTCAATTTATTCTATTCTGTCTCTAAAAAACATTGGCTTATGCAAACAGTTCTGTATTCCCCAGAGTGATCGAGGTTAAAATAACGTATTTTACTCAAACTAGTTGTGTTCCTGAGGGACTCAAACATCAGTCATCTGAACAGAATAGGGTTGTCAGCTTTGAATAGATTCACGCGTTTATTTGAATAACTATAAATCATTATTATTGTTTTGTTGTCGTTTCTGTTACATTGGTAAATACCAATAATACTAATTGATACCCACTCATGATACATAATATCGGCTCATATACTGTACTGCTGTAAATAAACTATGCAAATATTTAGAAAGCTACAAAAGTCTATAATAACTACATAGGTACCCAGTTGGATAAACCGCAACGTTGGGAAAAAGGTTAGAAGGATGATGATGATGATGCTTGTGATTACCAGTTAGGACCTAAATTTATCAACATTGCACTTGCAATTGCATGCATTGCAATGCATTGCATTGAACTTGCTTCATTTTCCCATAAAAAAATACACGAATTATTTCAAGATGTGGCACCCCTTGGATGGGTCGGTGATCTCGACGTGACGTCGGATACGTACTGTGACGTGATCGATACGCTATGGCAAGCCCATGGGAGGCTCCATGGGGACCGCCCGGAGGAGATTAAATCACAGGTTATTGTTTCGGATATGAAGAGACAGGTGCGTGGGTAGGATGCTTGAAGGCATGCCTAGAATGGACGAGAAATAAGAAAACAAAAACCATTTTTTTGCACTTCTGTTTGGGAAAACCGATCATATGTATTTTATTTATAGATTTTTAAGCGGCGGATCATGTGGTTGACGCTTCAAAACCCACCCATTTTACTAAAGATATGAACCCACTTGTAACACAACTATTTAGGGACGTCAATAAGGATACTAGTAATGTACGACCCATATTGCTAGTAAGGTATTAAAAAAATCCGACTCCACAATTCTTATAAACCACTTAGAGCTCTTTATCCAATTCAATTTGCATCCATATACACAAAATAGACTGAAAATTGTGGGATTCGATCCGTACGGCATGTGGCACAAAGAGCGCAAATTCTGGCGATATCAGAGCCTTACAGTCTTATAGTAACAGACCGGCAATACGCTCATGGCTAAATATTTCAATAAATTATTGATATTTGCATATCAATAATTTATTGAAATATTTATTTCTTAGCCATGAGCGTATTGCCGGTCTGTGCAGGGTTAAACTGTGCTCGCCGCAGTTAACATCAGGACCTCTCTGGATGGCCATAGTGGCTCCTTAGAAAGCAAGTTAAGACACCTGGCAGCACACCCAAACATAGTTGGGAATAGATTAGGATGAGTTAAATTGTGTGCGACAGCCGGTAACTTTCACACTTCAAGGAACATCCACTAGCGCCAGTACCAACTTACCAAACTTGCAAACGAAACCAGTGGTTTCGTAACCTCCGCTTTTTAAACTGTACTATTTTGTATATAGTATAAGTTATACTAAGTATAGTTTATTACTATAGTTAAGTAGGCTCTTTATGTGTCACTGAATTATGATCATTACTCAAAGTCAAAGTTGAGATACGTTACGAACAAATACTCTTTAAAGTCAATCACAGCAAACACGCCACGCAATGCTATTAACTATCGAGCATACCGTGTTAAGGTTACTATACGAACTCTATTCTATATAATCCGTAGTCACAATTGCAACGGGTTGCGCAACTGTTTGACAATTGTAGCCGCCACAATTAGTTGCTCGTGTGGCGCTGCTTAACTGAAAGACTCGCCTCTCGAGGGGTTACATGTGCAACAAAGATGGAGATTAAATCACACAGACGGACCATAGCTGCTGTGGAGGGGATTATTGTTTCCTGCAGCTGGAAATGTAAACACGTCTCTATAAGGTTTATTGTCGGACTAGCTGTGTATACCCAATGATTTTAGTTTTCCCAATACTGTCACATTTCCTTGCTTCGTCCACATGTATATCTTGTTATAAACACGCACCGGTTGCGAGTACCACGCACCTGACCTTTTTGACGGATCTCAAAATAATATCAGTGTATAAAGTAAATTCGTTCCTACTTTCATCGTTTTTGTAATAAAGAAAATTTTGGTTATTATTATAAGCTGACCTTTCCAAATAATACAATTACAGCAAAAACTGAGAACTGAAAGGTTTTTTTAAGATGTTTAATAACGGAAAGCAAAATTGGTGGGAGTCTACGTAAGTAATGCCGCTTTTCCAACATAATTGCTTTGGGCAATATCTATCCTTTTTGAGCGAACTTTGATGTAATTTAATAATGTTTCCCTTAAAATAAAAAATATATAATTTAATTTATTTGTTTTGACGTATTCTGATTATATTTTTTTGCGTTTCTTGAAATTTGTTTAAAACCTTGTCTACACATTAAAATTAACTGTATCAAATTTTAACACAAGAGAAATATAAAGGTTTTAAAACGATTGCGTTATCTAAAATGCGCACTAAGAGGTTGCGGATGTGCGGGCTAGGGTGACAATAGTATCACAATATAGGTTGATACTCCCATGAAATTGTTCCATTATAACCGGCTACAAAAAAAAAACGTAATGAATGAAGGACACGGAGTCATGATATAGGTATGTAGGGCATGTGTGCTATGACCATTGGTCTGCTACGTCAAAGTTCTAGAACTCGAATTCAAGGCACGCACCTCTGTCATTTAAAAGTCATGTGCATGTTTAAATAATCACGCGCTTAAACGGAAACATCGTCAGGAAACCTGCAGGCTTTAGCAATTTTCATGACGCTGTGTGAATTCTGCCAAGCTGTAGTAGGCTAGCGTAGTGGAATACAGCCTAATTCCTCTCATTGTGAGAGAAAACCCGTGCCCAACAGTGGGATTATTATAATAATTAAGGTTGTGATGGTTGATGATGATGATGATGAAGTTATGTTCAAGAGTACACAGTTGGGTTATCAATGTCCCATAAGGGTGCCCGTACAGTTAGCTGGAGGGTTGCTTCATAATTTTTGTCAGTAAAGGATATAAGTATGTCATAACTCGGTCCTCCCCTGGCCACGTAAGATGGAGAAGCAGAGCTCCAAACCTATATAAAAACACAAAGTTACCATATCGAAGAAGACCACTTCAGCTAGATAATAGTCGATCAATGTCAAATGCCATCAACTAGGACTTTTTTACTTAAAACCGATTATTTCATAAGCCCTTTAAAAAATTTCCCTGCAATAAAACACTTACCAAATTGCTACTATAAGTCTGGGCCTTAAAAGAGATCCATTCTCTGAGTATTTTCGATGTTGGCTATCAACTTAATTAAAAATAAATTTAGTACATTGACTTGGAAAAGTGTTTCTAGAAGATCTATTTATAAAATATAATATAAATATTAAACTGTTATAACAATAAGGTCTGAAGTACTCAAAGAATAATTCTTTTCTTTTCAACTATCTGACATACCTATAAACTAAAGTTATAGTGAATAGTTTTGAGGGAAAAAAATGTTTTTACTTCTTTTAAATTTTTCATAAGAATCCTGAAAACATGAAAATCTTCATCGAAAAACTTGAAATAATATAATAATAATAAGCTTAATTGGACCAGACGTTCTCAAGTTTTGCGCTTAGCGACACATTCAGTCATACATTTTTTATTTATTTATATTTATAGCTAACTCGATAGATGTTGGCCTGTCTCACCAATGTTCAGCGCAATTTTCTGAATTTTTATTTTCTTAAGAACAACACATACAGTTTTTTTAAGCTTTCTTAACTTAAAAAAAGATTAGTTAAATCGGTAAAGTTGTTCCCAAGTTATGGCGTGACCAAGGGAAATATGGATTCACTTGTTTATAGAAAATTCCAACAGAATCCACGTTTAGCTTTTGTGTCTATAAGTTTATAAGATACGTACACAGTTAACTTAACAGTCTTACGCTTAACAACACAAGATTGATGAGACAAGACAACATCCCATTTTCATTAGTAACTTTTCCTTGATGGTACTGTTTATAATTACAAGTTGACGCAAACTTGATTAAATATTTCTAGACTAACGATAATGCTCTTAATCTCAATTAGTACTTTAAGAGTTAATTTTGTTGAAATATTTTTAATGGCTTATTATAAATTGAATACCAAATTAATTTACAAAGGGATAACTAAGCCTGTTTTTTTAATCTTGATAAAAATATTTTCCTTTCAACATACCATCACGCCTGTATTTCCCGAAAGTTTAGGCAGAGGTATACTTAATGAACCCACATTCCGGTTTGTTTAGGTCCCTTGTAGTAGGGGGCCAGCCTATTGCCATTCATCGGGCACACATCCAAATTCCGAGCTGCTACTGAGTATTTCATAGAAAAAAGCAATATAATACTTTGCCCGACCTGGAAATCGAACACAAGGCTTCGAACGTAGCAGTCGCGCTTCGGACCACTAGACCAACGAGACAGTTTACCAGTTACTAATAGTTTAGTAAAGCAGTTCTGCAAGGTTGTTAGTGTTTTACTAATAACTCTGTAGTTTGACATTCCGAGTATACAAAGCATAAGTTTCTTAATGCTTTTATAAAAAAAGTAAAATATACTACGACTTGTGTTTTTCGATAGCATTTAAATAAATTCCGAAATTTTTTGGCAAATGGTGGCCACCGGCGCAAACATCTCAAGACGTTATTTACCAAATCGTCGAGTCTCGCGTGGCTCGGGTTACCTAGCTACGAAAACATTTGACAACATATTCATACCGATTCTAGTTTCTTTCTTTTTTTAAAAAGACTGCGTCCGGGCAATAATTGAAGAGTAGTCTGGTTGTGAGGCTTTTTGGGCTCCTGACTAACACTAATGATAGTCATAGGTGTTCATATGACAACCGGGATCAACGGCTTTACGTCCTCTCCGCATAAGCTCTCAGGCATAAATGGTCATTCATCCACAGATTGACCGCGACAAGCAGCGGCAGTAGGCAGTTATAATTCAGCCACGAGCCGAAAAGTATATTCCAGTAAATAATATTTTCATCCTTATTTCCAAATGCTGATATCGTTATTGAGAAAACTATGTCAAAAAACAGGCGCATGCCGACCAACTTTTCGATCGGCGTATATACTTCTAATCGGCCTCGGACGACGCCGCCGCTGGCATTCACCATATCAACTCCTATCCAGATGTTCCTTACTCCTTCTCAAATTTTCATTCTAAAAACTATAGTCCAGTAATGATATTTTCATCCTTATTGCGATATGCTAATTATCTCATGTTAATATCGTTGTTCAGAAAACTATGTCAAAAGTTTAACAACAAGCGCATACCGACCAACTTTTCTCCCGTGTATCCCTGACATGTTCCAGCGACTCCACAGTACAATACCTCCGGCCCCTGCCAAGTTGAAGGCACAAACAACTTTTACAGTTATGCCGATAACAAACTATTTCCTACTAATGGGAAAAGTTACATATTTTCCCATTGGATGGACATGTGTGATAAGTAAAACTGTCTAGGAGTAGATATTGGCTGATGTTCTTGGCGATATTAGCTCTGGAACTGATTAGGATGTAAGTATCTCATTGTACTTTTAGGTAATGAAATTTGTTCTTCGCCGTCACAAATTCTACCCATGTATGATGGTTTAATCCAGTCTCATTTGGGAAAGAACTGACAATATTGTTGGGGACCGTTCCAGTAGGCTGGTAGCTCAGGTGGAGTGTGACTTGCGGAAGGTTCTGGCGTGCAAGGAGCCTATCTCCAGCGGTGAGCTCATTTCACTGCTTTCTCAACAATTTCAATAATCGTTATTTACCGAGAAGACATTTCTTTCGTTCTTATTTGCCACAAAATAAATTTCTAGCTAAGTTTCCCATCGAAAATTGTTATAATTTACAATACCAAATTAACTTGGCCTTATTTTATTAACACGTTATACACCCATAGATTTATTATTTAATAAACTTATTACATCAGGCTTATCTTATATAATATGTACAAACGGACCAAAAGCTCGTAATTACGTATTAATGAATCGCATAATTCCGCGCATTTGTGGCGGTGCCGCCGCCCGCCACGCCGCCGCAGTCGGACGCCCGGACGTCACAAACATTTATACGAAATCCCGCAAAATATGTACCTTTCATAATTAAAACTAGCTTAATTCAACGCAATAATTAATTACAAGGTCCGGCGCGTAAAAGGAATACAACATGAAGGTTGATGGACTTAATGTATGATAAATGATAATTCATTTCTGTATCTAGATCCTTTTAAAGACACTTTTACAAGTCAAAGTTTTACATTTTTCTTTATCTAGATGGCGCCGGCATTTCCTATTGACGACCTCTGAAAAGAAACGCCAAAACAAACTGGGAGAATCATAGTTTCTTTAAAAGTAGGTATCCGCAGTCCAGCCGTGATGATTTTTCCATAACGTAGGAATTTCCCAAAAACCCACCTTAGTCCTCACTTACTCTTTCTTTCATAAATAAAGAATACATGTACATTTTTTTTGTACATACTTGAACTCGCAGGGATAGGAAGAAACGGATCACCACTTGCTACGACTCTTGCACACTTCTTTTGTTTCTATCGCATTCATATATCTTCATAGGTTTTTCAAAAAGATTAGTTGTGTTCCTAACCTTTTTGAAGGACCTCACAAATAAGATCAGCATAAATACTTCTGGAGCGACCTCTGATATCGCTGCCTTATAAATTCCAATCCAGAAGTTCCTTACTCCTGCTGAAATTTATATTCTATTAAGGTCACTAGTTTAGGATGTACGCTGTCTGTCAAACAAAGAGTTTAGTGTGCTACCGAAAATATGCCTGAAATTAATTATAAATTTTGTGAGTGTACATTAGTACCTACCTAACAAGAGAATAAGGCGTGATGGTATGTTGTGTTAATTTACGGTCTGAGGTCCTAATTCTTATGCTTATTATTAAGCTGAAAAATTTAATATTTTGTACTAAATTTACGTAAGTACGTAACCATAACTTACTCTGTAAATAAACACAACGACAATTTAATTTAAAGTTTAGTAAAATCTTTTTTATTTTTCACGGATGCATTGAATACACTGAAAACTTTGTTCATCACATCGCATGTTTTAATATTCATTCTGACGGATTTTTATTCAATACCTGAATAGAAAAGTTTTTCATGTAAAATGCGTGTTGTGTCTCTTTTTTATGGTAAACATTTTAAGTGTACGCTGTTAAAAACATGAGAATATTTTTTCGAGAATTTTTTTCACATTTTCATTTGTTACAAAGTGAAAAATGTGAGTTCATAGCAAACCATGACGCCTGTATTTCTCGAAGGGTTAAACAGAGGTGTACTGATGTACACCGTCAGTTATTATATCCTATGTATTAAGGAGCCATCCTTTTGCCATTAACCGAGCACGAATCCAAATCCGAGCTGCTACTGATGATTTCATAGAAAAACCCAACAACACTTTGTCCGACCTGACAATCGAACCCAGGACCTCTAGCGTAGCAGTCGCGCTTAGGAACACTAGACTAATGAGGCAGTCAATAATAAAATTCACACTTAAATCAAAACAGATTAGATAAAGAATAAATCTTTCCTGCGATGATGGTTTCATAGTTCATTTTCATACTTTATTTGATGGAACTTGATCTGGCTCTGTTTAGGGTACAATATATTAATATTGGACACTGACAAATAAGGGCAGGGTGGTCATCGCTCACAGAGTTAATAAGGCTCACCTTCTGCAGACAACCCATGTCACTACATCAACATGTGTCGTCTTACACTCGGTACAAATTGCCTACGCCTTACCCTGATCGTGTCAGAGCTGTTTATATATCACATGATGGACGTATCTTTTATATATTACTTAGTATATATGTTTAAACTGACTGTCCCATTAGTCTTGTGGTCTTAAGTGCGACTGGTACGCTAGAGGTCCTATGTTCGATCCCGAGGTCGAGAAAAGTGTAATTGAGTTTTTCTATGAAATTCCCAGTAGCAGCTCGGAGCCTGGATTAGTGCCCAGTTTTTGGCAATACGCTCGCCCCTTCTTACATGGGATCTAAACATACCGGCAAAATGTGGATGTACATTAGTACACCTCTGCCTAACCCTTCCGGGAATACAGGCGTGATGGTATGTTATCATAGGTTTAAGAAAATATTCTCAAAAAAGACACATTCATACAATGGTAGTCTAGAATGTTTTTAAAGTATTTAATGAAATAAAGGAATAAAATAAAGGTATATAAACTTTTTTACGTATCTTATTGAACTCAACTCGCGGTCATATCATTAGTTTATGAAGTTATATGAAAAATATATAAAAACTAAGTAACAAAATATAATAATATCACACCTGTATCCCGGAGAGGTAAGCAGAATTGAGTTGAGTTAACCCGTGCACGAATTCTTATTTCGACGACATCCTAAAGTTCCGTGTAATAGAAGTCAATCCTATTAGCATTAACTGGACAGACATTGAATAAAACTTTGCGCTACTTAGGAAACGAACCCGCTCACGCTCAGGAACTGTGCTTCCGAAATGTAAACCATGGTATGCCCAATTGCCCAATGATAATTATAGAATATACTTATCACACATACGTCTACATTAAATTCAAAGTAAATAAAAATGTCCTAAAAAGAACTGAGTGAAAGAAAACGTAGAAATTAGGATGTTAAAATTGTTACTCTTTCATCGTGCTCGTAAAACCGTTATATGTGGCCCATGGGCTATGGTTTGTGGGTCAGCATCCCCTCATTACTAATGCAATGTATCTTGCTATCCCTCCTTCAACACGATACTTTATTGTAACCCACATTGTATATGTATGGACAAATTTTACAAAATTCGAAAGTAAAAATACATCGCCCAAACGTTTCGTAAAGTTATGCATAGAACGTTATTACTTATACTAGTAAAAAGAGTTACTATACACCGGCTTCAGGAGGCGTATCAAGAAACAAAACATAATATCAGATTTCAAATTAGATCATCAGAAATATAACTGTGAAAACCACATACTACTGGTTTCTATATCTTTGGATGAAAAGATGGCTGGGTCTTACCATCTGCTTGGAACCCAATCATAGATTCCATTAAATCCAAGCACAAGACTGCGAGACCTAAGGATACGGTGAGCTCATTCTGCGAGACCGGCATAAATAATAATCAACAAAATGTAGGGTAGCTGTTGATAATTTTGACATTAGGACGACCAACACCTCAGTCCACCCGTGACCATGGATGCTGTAAAGGATCCGAAACGTCGGGAATTTAAAAATATCAATATAACGCGATAAAATCCGTAAAAAGTAGTTTTATTTCAAAACCACATACTATTTTGTACAGTAATTTTTGAATGATGCAAATAGGTACAAACATACAAACTATTATTACTTATTAATATATATTTTTTTAATATCTCCAATTCAAAGGCATCGGCCTGTTACAATTATATCTATAGATTCCATTTACTTTGCCAGGAAAAATGTAGAGCTAAGAACCCTTTAACAGATTCGTTTAATCATTAAAGCTACTCACGCGCTGCCTGTATTATTCAAATTCCATAATAAAACACATTATAATACAATACAGTTATAAAGGCGAAGGAATGATTACTTTTCACGAGGTTCACACAGAATCTTGAGCCTTAAAAGAAGCAGAGTTTATGACACGAAAAAATGTCTTTCGCCTCGTAAAATGCCGCGGATCACTCTTAAGGAAGACTGTTAACATTTTTTGACGTGTTAGTTGAGTAAGCTTTGTTAAATTTACTCTTTATTCGAGTAAATGCACCTCTGAGATTATACCAAGAGTACCATAGTGCCTATTAATAAATCTCTCCTTCTATACTAATAGTATAAACGGGAAATATTAGTTTGTTTGTTTTTAATGATTAAACTCTGAAACTACTTAACCGATTTTTATAATTATTTAAAAGTTATAAAGCTACTATTCCCGATTGACATGGGCTTTCATTATCCCATGGGGTCTCGGGGATCCTATGCAGGCGAATTTTCGGGCAACTCTCACATTTAATAATACTATCTACTAATATCTGTCTAAAAAAGCCGAATTCGGGAATACAGACATGATGGTATGTCGTGATGTTCTCTGTAAATCTCTCTCGATGGTCGTACATAAAACACATAAAACATATATGTTATGACCTGCGTATAGTACCTAGCCGTGATCTGGATGGATGTGGTGGTATTTATATTTATAAAATTAGCAGTAGGTAATAGTATAGCTTTGATCTCATGAGGACCATTCGAAGTGCCGCGATGACGGATACCACCCCGTGTATGTTGAGCATGCAATACAAGTCAAAGCTTATGCTCATGTTCATTTCAAAGCTAAATATTAAATTTAAATTATATTTAAAATAGAGTAGTTTTTTTTTTAAATACTGCTGTCACACTTGAGAACATAATTATAACGAGCAGACGGGAAAAAATATTGGTGTATCCCGTCTTCGACTTAAAAACTTTGGCTTCGGAAAATATACCTATTTAACGGGACAGATTTTGATCAAAGAATAGAATGAAATAGAATATAAGTATATTCTTTATTACCTACTCTACAAAAACGAATGTCAAATACAAGTTAAACAACATTAAATTATATTTCAAAAGTAATATACGTCAAGTGGTCTAATATTTATTCAAAGAACAATTTCGTCTTACCCACGGAAGAGATAAATAAGGTTGGAATGGCCATGTGGGCGGGGCAGGCGCGCCACAGTTTCGATTAGACAATCATAACTCGCCCGAATCATACATTCGCCGCGTTTAGTGTGCTTAGGACTACTTCAGAGAACACAGCTCCGCTTTAAAATGCCTTGTCAGACCTCCAGTATATAGCGAGGAGGTATATCTTTCCGTCTGTAAGTCAAAAATAGCATTTATTTCCGGAATAATTGGTAAAAACATAAAAATATACTGATCAATATGAAATTCCAAACATCAATCATATTATTGCAACAAGTTACAAATAAAATACATTGCCCGATGTGTTCTCGCTTAATCAACGCGATGTCGTAGTCCGCTTGCAATGTACTGCATGCATTGCGTTCTCTACACTTCAACCATGGCCGGTGTTCGTCGTTTGCCGGGGTTGGCCGTGAGTGATGCACGGCGTACATCTATCGATATCGAGATGACCGTGTAGTTAAATAAAAGTATCGATAGAATTCTCAACTATATACGTTTGACGAAGATTATTTTTGAAATATTATATATTTAATTGATGAGAGTATATTTTTAGTTAGATGTATTTTATATTATATGAATCATTGAATGAATGAAGATGACGCGGTATGTAGACCATTTTATTTTACTTAGATTTTAATACTGAATAGATACAATATAGTCTAGTCAAATCTAAATCAAATACTATACCTACTATTTTATATGTTTTAATATTTGATTCTATTCGACATAATATTATTTATGCAATTAATTATAATAATGTTATGTTATAACTCTATTATGTTATGTTAGGTTTTCCCCAATTGCTTAATGATTACGTTTCGTTCCAAGGACAGTAATTCTTTTATATTAAATGAAAATAGTTCTTGATTTTTATGTTCCCCTTTTCCCCATTCAATATAAAAATACATAATAGACTGAGAATTTATCGATAAAAATATCGATAAATTCTCAGTCGGCTTTTCAAGCGCTAGCGTATGCTTGTTGCGTGTGTGTGTCTAATGCCTACGGGAGCTTGGCGCTAGTGTGTGAACAAATTGCTGCCCACAGATTTATGTGTGTGTGATTTGATTGTGTGCGAAAAACTTGTAAAGATAATGTTGCGTATGTTTGAGAATTGAAATAGTGGGAGTAAAGCGGCGACACTGGTCCTAGTCCAAAATAGCAGCTAGGGCCTTTCCAACCTTTTTTATCTCTTCCGTGGTCTTACCTAAACAATCAAGTCTAAACAATTATTCACAAAAACTCTCTTCTCTGCAATTCAAAAGAAATTGCCGCAAAACGGACGCTATTATAAATTGCAATTATGAATGAGAAAGAAAATTCTGTGGAATGTGAAAAGAAAATAGAATAAAATGCGTCAAAACCTATCAGAGGAGGGTGGCGCACGCTTGAAAATGATTGAAAGCTGATTGGAATGATTGGCGGGGAGTGTCGGACGGTTGCAGTAGTCTAGCCGATCTGTGAAATTTTAAATGAAGCAAGAATAGTTGACAGATATTTTTTATGGAATTATGAACATTTTTCTAGAGCAGCAGAAATACAGCCGTCCAACAAAACCACAATTAAATATAAGGAAGTTATAAGCATTTTAATTTTATGAATTCTGGACAGAGAGTGTACTTTGGCGAGTTGTGACGTCAAGGTTTACGTGCGCCATAGAATTTCTTGCGGGAACGGGACAATGCATATCTTTTCAATACCCAAAAAACGCTGATATCTAAAGTTAGCCAATTCAAATATTTTTACAGATTACGACTATTGTAAGTAGTGTAAGTTCATGCATAATACCTACATTAAATAACTTATTTTATTCAATTTTGACTGTCGCATTAGTCTAGAGTTCATAGGTTCGATCCCCAGGTCGAACAAAGTATTATTGGGGTTTTCTATGAAATTGACAGTAGCAGCTCGGAGTCTGGATTTGTGCCCGGTTAATGGCAATAGGCTCGCCCCCTATTGCATGGGACCTTAACATACCGGCAAGGTGTAGGTCTGAATTAGTACCTACACCTCTGCCTAACCCTTCGGAGAATACAGGCGTGATGGTATTTTATGTTATGTTATTTCATTTTTTTAAGTGGTGAGCAGTTCTAAGTAACAAACGATAGGTACATATCCGATTCTATCAGAGTATTGTGAAATTTAAATAGGTCCACCTCGAGAATAAAGTATACCCAACAAAAAAAGAATTTTCAAAGTCGGTTCGCAAAAGACGGAGACGAAACGATGAAACGTAGAAACAGTCGAACATAGAACCTTCTCCTTTTTTGAAGTGGGTTAAAAAGTAAGTTAGGTTTATTGGATTTTAGCTACAGAAAAACCAAGTAACGTAATATTTTACCTTAGCAAAAAATTTAGTTCCCCAGGGAAATTAGAAAGACTACAAGTTATCCTGCGAATTTAAATAATAAGACAGAATTGCCCCGGAATTAGTTTTGTTGTTCTAACACAGTTTTTAACAATGGTCGGATGTTTGAATCACTTTTGTTAGTCTAAGAAATTCATCAGGATCACCCATTTACTGTACCATCGTTGAACACGGACCACCTCTCAGGATTTCAAGCTATAGTCCGAAACGTTGGCATAGACAAATGAGACGAGACCTAATGTTGTTTGTAATACCATGCTTAAGATAAGAGTTATAAGACTATAAGTGCATGACAGCATGTTTCGAGTTTATCAGCATTTATCTGCGGACCGACCACAGATAAATGCTGAAATTCTTAACAATAACTTTGTAAGAGAATACCTCGGTAAAAAAATGATTTTTTGTTCGACATAACTAATTACATTTACTGCACTTTTTGTTCTCGAGTCCATGATCCTCACTGATTATAATAACACTGAAAAACGTAATATATAATAATACAAGTGTAAAATGTAAATCCTGAAAGTATTAGTCGTCTCCTTTCTAATTACACAAGAGCGCAGAGGTACTTGTTCTGTATATATGTTTTCCCCTCGACTAACTCATTCGTGTGTGGGAACCAGCTGTTCGTTAAGGCCGTAATAAATGCCCAGTCTTTGTAACTTAGACTTCTCAAGATGCTTCGGGCAATTCCACCAACTACTTAAATACATTGGAAATGTATTTTACAAAACAACACAGCACTTAAAGTATTTTAAAAGATTCCTTACTTTATTTTCTCATACGGACGTTTAAAAGATTGTACGTTAAAATCACAAGTATAGAATGAAAATAAAACGCAGCTGAACTGAATCAATTGCTTAACGATCCGTGTAACTGAAGTGAAAGAATGACGTAAATTGATTTCTAATGGCGGCTACTTTCACACTGTCGGGACATTGAAGCAATTTGATATTAAATCTGAAAATATCGGGTAAATACAAAGCTTTTTACACAATTTTTTTTATACAATTTTATCCGATAAATAAATAATTATTATCTTCAGGCTTGTATTCCTCGAAGGGATAAGTGAACACCCACAGTTCGCCTGTATAATAGGGGGCGAGCCTATTGCCATTCACCGGGCACAAATCTAAACTCCGAGCTGCTACTGAAATTTTCATAGATTAACCCAATTACCTATACTTTTATGGACATGGGAAACTGGACTGGAAGCTATGCGTGCACGGTCAAATATTTTCAACTCTTCCGGGAATAGCATACGATACTATTTCCAGAACAAAATCCTTCCATAGAGACTAACGTGAAACAAAAATAATATCTCAACTTCAGCTTACTTTGGACAGCATATTCCCAAGGCTTCTCACGAATACATACTCGTATTTCACGACAGTCTAGATATAATATATTTTAGTCGAAACTAAAAACACTGTGATCTTAAATCCTTCGGATACACTCCAATCACTTAATGCTAGATACAAAACCATAAAACTTCATACTATAACATTGAGAACTGGACGTTATAACAGAAATATGATGACGACGCTCATCTCATGGGTTTTCAGAGCAAAATTTCACGTAATTTCCCCTTACAACCTATCAAAGAGAATCCAAACCTTATCTCAAAAGTTAAAGGTCTATTTTACCGTACAAGGAGCACGAATAAGGATGTTTCTCTAAGTAGAATTAGGTCGCAGAAACACAGGTGTGTGCATCTTTTGACATTTTGATTAATGACCGTAGCTTGGAGATATGGTCGAATTCCCGCTATATATCGTTTATCTATTGATATTTTGGTACGAGACAATAAATAAAAATGATAAAAGATATCTAAAAAGTTGAAAGACTCGTATATATCGGAAAACATGTAACAATAAGACTTATATTGCGCTACATGGTTTCTTGTTTTTGATATATTTCACTTTGAAAGGATAACCGTGTTTCATAAAACCTTTATATTCGTCTCTTTGGCGTAATACTGGGATATTATTAGAGTGCCCTTTTAGGATAGATAATATATAAAAAATATATATTGGGTTTGGTGAAGCAGATTGTTTTTCGAATATTAGAATTTGACCCAGATTTGTGTTTGTATTGCCCTACGATTTTATTCTGTATCGTGAATGTGTGAATGAAATTAAAAATTATACATTTATGTATCTGTATCGGAAACATCTGTAACCTTTTGTAAGTCATACATATATTTGCTCTGTACTCAGATCAACAAAAAAGTTAAGATGGAACTTTGCGAACAAAGAAGCGAGGCCGGCTAAAACTACGCCTTACAAACACAATTGCACGCACACACGTATACCGAAACTACGCCTTATCTTGTCAGTCAAGCAGAGTCGAGCTATCGCTATACGTTTATCAAAACGTCATTAACGTACCACGTGCGTGTGTGCGTGTAATTGTGTTTGTATACGGCATGGAGTAGTTTTAACCGGCCTCACTTCTTTGTTCGCAATGTTCCATCTTAACTTTTTATTTGATCTGAGGCCCCGTACAGTGGTCAACTCCGCGACCCAGGAACCCATTACTAAGAAAATTTTATAGGTATAAAAACTTTGTGGTGTCGCATTTATCACAAACGTCTTTATTAATATTACAATTTTTGCACTAAAACACTTATACACTAACATATGTAGCAAACTAGCCAATCTCTAATATAACTTAACTGTATCACTATAACAGAGCAGTTAGTTTGAACGCATTCTAACTTCCGTTGGATACATAAATCCGCTTGGTAGAAACCCGTTTGTTAGTGTTGCGGTTAAATTGCTTTTAAACAATTTAAATATAAAAGTAATACAACATCATGCCTGAATTCCTGAAGGGAATAAGTAATTGTGTTGTATGGAAGGTATTGTGTGTATTGGATACAAACCTATTCATTCAGTATGATAATCCAATCCAACGAGTTAAGAGAAGAATGATAGAATTATCTGACCTTAAAAATATTAAGTAAGTATTTAGGACCTAGCGATGAGCAGCTAGTGTCACTAAAGCAATGTGGTGGTGATACCTTTCAATATTTTTTTTTATTCTAATGACCTACTAAGGTACCTACAGGTATAATATTTATATAAACCACTAGCTATACAATGAATACTATTATAAAGAAAATAAGTACAGTTAAAAATTAAATGCCTACTAATCTCCCAAAATCTCGAAAATGGCTCAGCCGATTTGCATATTTTTTGGGGTTGTGTGCTTAATGGTCTCGATAAGAGTTTTTTTAATCCGCTGCATCAGTTGTAATTAGGATGGTTGATTGGTTTTTGTATGAATATCTCAATAGATATGGATATTTCAGCCGATAGAGGCTAGGCACAAACAGTGAAACACTACTATCGTTAATATCAATTAAGTCTACCTGCACTTAGTATCTCCAGAACGGACAACAAATTATTTTCACGGAAACTACTCAATTTAAACAAGAAATAAAAATTCAAAAGAGCATTGCAACACAAATTTCACATTTCAGAGCCATTATAGGAAATAAGGCAGCGCAGAGTCGCTTCCAATCAAAAGATAACCGGCAATATCCGACGCGAGCCGGTTTTATCCGATATCGAGGTCACCTCGATTATATCGGCGGATAGTTAACATATTTTTATACTGAAATGAGATTGCAATAAAAAAATATTTGGTCTGTTCGTGTTATTTATTTATAGTTTAAGTGGGACTGCCTCATTAGTCTAGTGATCCTTAGCACGACTGCCACGCTAGAGGTCCTGGGTTCGATCCCCAGGTCGAGCAAAGTGTAATTGGGTGGTTCTATGAAATTTCCAGTGGCAGCTCGGAGTCTGGATTTGTGCCCGGTTAATGGCAATAGGCTCGCCCCCTATTACATGGGACCTAAACATAACGGCGAAATGTGGGTGTACATGAGTGCACCTCTGCCTAACCTTTCAGGGAATACAGGCGTGATGGTAGCAGTGTTGTCGGGGTTTTCTATTAAATCCTCAGTAATAGTAGTAGTGTGACGTCTTCTGGACTTTTACTGATTTTACCATTTTATTTTATAAATTTTTAGTTACGAGAAGGCTTATACCTAAGTACCTTTATTTTAATATAGCGTTCATCAATTTACGACAGACAAAAAATAAAATAATAAAGGTTTCCAAGATCACCTTTTGTCTGCAGCAGTATTAGCATAAACATATTAAATCTTACGACGCCATTTACATAGAACAAACTTCGTTATATTAAATTAAAATAAAAGAATCTAGAGAGAAAAAAATCATTATAAATTTTAGAAGTCAACTTGAGCCAAGATTAGTATTTGTAGTGATGAGTCACCCCTGATTACGTCCTCCCGAACTCTACAACACAGCGTAGCGCGTAGCTGCCTACGGCGTAGGCGGCTACGCGCGTAAACGTCGCCGCGTCGTAAACAATATAATGTTTGTAGCAATGCTTTGCATTTGTATTGTTAATTCCCAAATTGAAATATTGCTAGTTGCATTAAACCCCGTAAAATTGAATGAAATTTTATGCATATGGTAAACCGAGTCGGTGAAAATTATTGGAATTTATTTTTTTATAGTTTACAATCTCATTTGGAATGATTTTAAGCTATATAGATTATCGTATTTTGTTTTTTTTCACACATCTATACACATGTTAATCACATAATTGATAAAGGCGGAAATACCAAAATACAATAAAATAAAACGTCCACAGTTCAATTTCCTATTTCTTAACATACCATTGCGCCTATATTGCCCAAAGGGTTAGGCAGAGGTGCACTGTCGTACACCCACATTTCGCCGGTATGTTTAGTGTACCATGTTATAGAGTGTCATCCTATTGCCATCAACCAAGCTCCAATCAAACTCCACCTTGCTACTGAGAATTTCATAGAAAAGCTCAATAACACCGCTGCAGGTGTGAACGGAACTGTGGACCTCTAGCGTAGCAGTCTCGCTTAGAACCACTGGACTAATGAGGTAATTATAATGCTATTTCTTTTGAGTAAAAAATTGGGTTCACTCTAGACCTAGAGGTTCTTGAAGTTCTACTTAAGATATATAAAGAAGAAATAAATATTTATTAAATAAATACGAGTGAGTATAATAAATGTAATATATATATATATATAAAGATATATAATATATAATAAGAGTGAAGAGTGAAGAGAATATATAGATATATAATAAGAGTAAGAATTTATAAACAATAAACAGAGTTCTTTATTTCTAAATAACATTAAAGTGAACCGGATTCAGTATTGAGTTTTCTTTTTACATACAATTGCCAAAGGATTACACTGACAAATATTTCATATGTTTTGTTTTAGACTATGAAAATGGAAGAAAAATATTTTGTTTTATGCAAAGAGATGAGATTATAGGAACTCGAAATCGAATTTGCTTCTCAAGAAATATTTTATCGAATTCGCACGAAAAGGTGGTATGTGAATAAACGAGGTTACAGAGTTGTAATCACATTTTCCTTTATGCTTGGGTTTATCTCTAAATTTGTATAAAAATACAAATGTGTACGCGCACGTACTTAGATATCTTCTCGCTCCCGTTTTTCAATTTAGAAGTTATTTTCAAAAATATTATGAATGAAGCGGTGGTAGTCAATGGTTAGGGCGTCGGACTTGCGATCATGTGGTTGCCGGTTTGAAACCCACCCGTTGCACTACTGACGTGAACCCACTCGTAATACAAGCATTTAGCTTAGTACGAGACAAGAATACTAGTAATGTGCGAACCAAATCGCTAGAAATCTTTAAAAAAAAATAGCTTTCAGAAACCAATAGGTATTAGATAGTCGCAGTTCGCTGGTATGTCTAGGTCATGCATGAATAGGTCGGTACGATAGGTGCAGTGCAACCCAAAGAATATCCACGTTAAGTAACAGTATGAATACTGTTGCGTTTCGGTCGGTGAGTGTGGAGGGCCGGAGGCCCAATTCCCTACTTATATTTTAGCATAGTAGGCAGTAATCCACCACGCGAGCACAGTGCGGGTTGGTAGATGCCCCATGTCGTCCGATTTTTGGGTCTAGGACATGCCGGTTTCCTCACGATATTTTCCTTTACTGTTTTGAGAGCTGTGGTGATAAAATAATGACTGGAAAATTCATATCTTTGTAAATATAACACAATTAATTTCAGAATAACAATGTAAAATAATTACAATCCCACTCAGTCTAGACATTGGGAAGGCGTCGATGACTGTTTATGTCAATTTCGAACGTATACACTCTATTACAAAGATATAAAGGTTAAAATACAATGAGCAGCTGCAAATAAATTGTTGTGAGATAAGTTCCTTATTGCGTGCTACGTGACTTTTGTTAACGACGCTTTTTAGTTGGTCTAGAGATCATTGAGAGTCTATGGACGCCTGACCATTTGCATTTTAACAGAAGAGGCAGTAACCAACCCCTAGATAGTTTGTTTGTTACTTAAAGAATATACTTACGAGACGGTTCCGTATTAATTTGGTTGATTTCAGATTGGTCGGTTTTGAAGATAAACCACAAAATGGTTGGAGTCAACTCTTTGATATTAACCTATCAAGGGATAAAAGGCTGGTTAACTGTAGTTATATATTTTAGCCTTATACAAATGTTTAGCGGAAATAAAACCGATCAGCAAAACCAAAATTAAAAATAGTTAAAAGTAAAGAAGTTTTAAGCAATGTAAGCTATACAAAGAGCGCAAACTAATACCACAATAATAAAAATCCAAGTTTTGTATACTTATATGTTATACTGAGTAACTTAGGCTGTTTAAAATCACGCTAGGTACCCTTAAGAAAAAAAATAAAAATAGCGGATGGAACCGCGGAGCGTAGCAAGTTTTTAATAAATCAAACAACATAAAACTGCTCTGTTAGCAAACACAACAGAAAAATAATAGTTAAAACACTGGACTAGATTCAGGAGATTCTTTATAACGTGCACACAATTGAACAATTAAGTTTATGAACATTTAATTTAAAAACTAGACATCTAAAAAACACTAGGTACTTAACCGTGAAAACATTATTCAATGCCTAAAAATGAGTCATCAAGTATTTAAGCTGTACTAGTAATAGTAACCAAACAAAATTTTATATTTTTGTTTACCTAGCAGCATTATCATTAATAATGTTCTAAGAAAAAAAGACAGACATCATAAGTTTTTAACAATCACTCCTCTTTGACTCCGCTTAATGGCCTGGTTTTGACGATGCTAGCGCCATCTAGTGTATCTGGCAAAGACTAATGGCTCTCAGAGGGTGACCGACAGACAAACCCCACACAGCCCTATGAACAAACATCAATCTCCACACAATGTATTTGATGGAGATAATGTCATGTTTTACCAAGGGCTCAAAATGAAAGCAATGCTATGTTTTTCGCATGTGTTCCTTCTTTCGTAATATTTTACAGCTCAATGTATTTTAATGGATGAAGTATCATTAGACTATAATTAATTCCAAATTGGTATTCATAGACAATCCTTTGAAAAACAATTATGGATCAATAAAGAATTATATTGTGTTGTAAATAATTGTTGACAATAATTCAGTTTGGTGCGTAGAAATAATAAATAACTAGAATAAGGATTACCATAGCAGCAACCTTTTCACGAGCATGACGTGTGTATCGTCGTCGTTCACGAGCATGACGTGTGTATCGTCGTCGTTCACGAGCATGACGTGTGTATCGGCGTCGTTCACGAGCATGACCTGTTTATCGGCGTCGTTCACGAGCATAACGTGTGTATCGGATTCGTTCACGAGCATGACGTGTGTATCGTCGTCGTTCACGAACATGACCTGTGTATCGGCGTCGTTCACGAGCATGACCTGTGTATCGGCGTCGTTCACGAGCATAACGTGTGTATTGGCGTCGTTCACCAGCATGACCTGTGTATCGGCGTCGTTCACGAGCATAACGTGTGTATCGGCGTCGTTTACCAGCATGACCTGTGTATTGGCGTCGTTCACGAGCATGACCTGTGTATCGGCGTCATTCACGAGCATGACTGTATGAGGTGCTCGATGCTTCTACTGTGGATTGGGAGAGAGTAGAACAATTTTTTCTCCCTCTCCGCCAACTCTTTTCTAAGCAGAACTTAAAGTACAGCATAATTCCGTTCGTTATGAGACCGGCGCCCAATAGCAAAAAGAATAAGCGACTTAATACATACATACATACCATCACTCCTATATTCCCCGAAGGGTTAGGCAGAGGTGTACTAATGTACACCCACATATCGCCGGTATGTTTAGTTCCCATGTAATAGGGGGCAAGCCTATTGCCATTAACCGGACACAAATCCAGACTCCGAGCTGCTACTGGGAATTTCATAGAAAAACCCAATAACACTTTAAAAACCCAATATAACTTTCACAATAAGCGTCTTAATGACTAAAAAAAAATACCAGCCACTACCAACAATTCGTTAAACCAAACTGGAAATGTTTCAGGAAATTGTATACGTGTTCAAAACCAATCTCACTTCACCTGTATTGAATATTTTAAGCGGTACAGCGAGAGCTAGCTTCGTTTGAATCTTGTGAAATAACTGGGCCAAACGATCGCGTTTCTTAATCTTCTGCTTTCGAATATTTCATTTGATGGAGATCTGATTACATAGCCTTTTTAATGAGCAACTTGATTACTTGTATTTATATTGTAGGAGAACTGAGAAATATAAGATAAAGGGAACCTTCAAAGTCAAATAAGACAAACCGTTCGATATTGATCAAACAAACCCGTGAAAACTTAATAATTAGAATATTTATGAATATAATAGCATTATATTTACTATACGGCAATTATTGTGTCGACTGCCTCATTAGTCTGGGGCTCTAAGCGCGACTGCTACACTAGAGGTCGTGGGTCCCCAGGCCGAGCAAAGTGGTATTGGGTTTTTCTATGAAATTCTCAATAGCAGCTCGGAGTCTGGATTTGTGCCCGGTTAATACTAATATGGGACCTAAAAAAATACCGGCGAAACGGGGGTGTACATTATTAGTACATCTCTGCCTAACGCTTCAAGGAATACAGGCGTAATGGTATGTTATGTTTGTACAGTTTTAGACTAATACATCTCACTAAGTATGTTTAACAGACTACAAGATACAAACTTTTATCTGATTACTCCAACAACTAACAACAATAAAATTCCAAACGCAACAACAGTAGCCGCAACGAAGTGCTTCACGATCTAACCCCCCAACTGCATTGTAGTAAAAATATAGTGGGAAATAAATAAATACCGGGCGAACCGCAAGCAATCCTGTGATTGAGAACGTGCCTGAAAATACGGGGGGAGACTTTGCAGGAGAGCAAATACAGAAAAAAATAATATATATTAAGTAGTATTGAAGGGTTTTTTTTGTTTCGACCTTTCATTATGCGAGTGGCTTGTGGTAAATACTTGCAATTCCCGCTTCGTGTTGTAATGTTTTTTTTTTCTATACGAATATTATAAAGAGGTAAATTGTGTTACTTTGTTTGTAGAATAAAATCTGAAGAACTTTGAAGAATGCAAACTATTCCCTCTCTCTGTATTGGGGAAGTATAGCTCAAGTCAGATTTCATTTTCTTAACCTCTGAACTAGCGACCCGATAAGCGGGTTTATTATGGTATAAAAGTATGAAGTCTTTTTTGTCCGTTCCATTCTCAGATCAAATAAAAAGTTAAGATGGATCCAAGTTCCATCTTAACTTTTTATTTGATCTGAGGTTCCATTTAAATTAATTATGACGTTCGAAAATCAAAAAGCCGTTTATCAATAGAAAGGTTTATCTACATTTAGACTTTTCTCAAACCCTTTTTAAAAGTCAGTTCTATCAGTACTACATACGAGTAACATATCACAAATGTGCTAGTTTTTCACCTTGACAGATACACAGATTTTAATTTCCATTAGGAACACTTAATCGTCATAGTTATAAGAAGTTCCAAATAGAAAGACAAACTCATTTCAAAATGGTATCAAATTATGTTTTTTTTTTAAATACGTACTTAAAGACAATGTTGATATTATTAAATGAACTTACCTGTACTTGAAGTTATGTTGTAGTCCAACAACGCCCCAACTGAAAAGACAAATACGGCTGTCATGCGAACACTTATGATATTTTTTAAAGATCATCAGAATGCCAAGCAGCCTAAACTTTAGGTTATGAGTAAGTAGGATGTGACTGTGGAGGTCTGATGGCAGCCGCTTCGCTCTTAAATAGTGACGAAAGCTACTTATTTAAAAAAACTTAAGTTATAGTTTATCCCTAAGACTAGCCGTGCGCCACGATTTCATCCGCTTAGCTTCGCTCCGAAGAGTTAAATTTTAAGAACCTTCCTCAAGAATCTTATCAAATGCAAAAGTTTTTTTTTAAATTCCGCGGGTTCCAGAGATTAGCGCAGTTAAAACTCTTTTGCTTTATTATATTTGCGTATATCTAGATAGACATCAGTCGAATCTACATAAGTAGCAAGCTATCAATACAAACTACAAACATAAATTATCTCATAAGACTAAATACCTAAATCATCCTTCGGCGTTGCACATATCGAATCACCAACAAACCATACTTAATTAAAAGTAGCTAATTTATTTCACTAATCACTGCAGTCTTAAACATTCCTTTTTCTAGCAATTCCCACACTTTATCACTCTTATTATTGAATAAACTGGAATGAATAAAAAAAGCAATTGAGTTGTAGTCCGGTGCACAATGACAGATATGCAGAACCTTACGTCTAGTGGTGGGTAGGAATGAGATAAAATTGATGAAAATGACCACAGATAAAAATAAATGCTAATTACAATACAAGGCAAAGGTATTCGATAAAAAGGTTTCACTAAACGTGTACCTACCTCATTACAATTTTGCAAATTCCTAATCGTAATTTAAAAAACGAATTTGAAATTATTCGATTAAATTGACACATCTTTATTACCTATAGGTATATTTTATAGCTTTTGTGATTTTATAAATATTTCATTAAAGTAAAACAAGTTTTTATCCATGTAATCACCAAAAAGACCATGATTATCTGAGCTTATTTTCATGCATACATACTCGTAAAATTCCGGCGGCGACATCTAATATAAAAAATCAAAAACATTTAGGTATACATACTTGTAAAAGTATTAATCAAAATAATTATCATTTATCAGTTACGTCATCAAGATGAAACTGTAATAACCAATTTTAATAAAAGATTATTTAAATGTAGCTCGAAAATACATCAATTCGCTGCCGTTTTCAGTAACGATGTTGCCAATTAAAACGGTCTAATGATTCTATTCATAATTAACTATTTCATTATTGCGAGCGTAATGTCAAAAGTTAATTAAGCGAGGATTTATTTCAACTCTGACAAATTAATGTCTGACATATTGAAGCGATTTTGTCAACACGTACCCTACTCATGTTGTAGGCTCCGGTGACATGTTGACTAACATACTAACTACAATAAAGGTGCTGAAATATTATTTAGTGTTAGCGAGAAATATCCGCTGCGCTGGAAGGAATATTCGCTTTGTGGTCTTATCGTCTGTCAAAATGAATAAAACCTACTTTTTCCCCAACGACCAAAGATAATATTGAAATGAAACAAACTGTTATGATTTAGTTCGTAATGTTCTTATTTCAATGTCAATATTCGCGTGAGTTTTAAAACACATAAATACTTTTTTATTTTTTTAAATGTTTCCTTTTAAATACCTACACAAGACTTCGTATTAAAAAAGGCAAACAAAGACCCAAATTCTAATTAAGCGACAACGAAATAACTGTTAATTCAATTTAAATTAAGAAACAAAGTGTAATTGTACTTAAGTGTGTCGCATACTGGGTCGCATCGGTCGCAAGTGTCGCAAGGACACACTGGGTCAGAAGTACGCGGCAGTACAGGAGAGAATTAGTGAAAATAATGGCCTTTGTTCCAAGCCGGCAGTATTGCACTGGTTAATTACATCCGCTGGGTTGCCAGTAACTAATGGTGTTGCCAGCGACAAAATTGGCACCATTTTTGACTTGTAAAAAATTAAGAAGGTACTATTAAAGGAAAGTGGTACAATTCAATTTGTTGTTACGTGAACGATAAAGACTTTTTAGATTTGCCCAGAAACAAAATGGCCGTCAATACGCCAAGGACTACGTGCATATTCCGGCTAATTCCGGACATGTGTTCTGTATTCTTATTTCCCGTTGTAGTTAATGTTAATTACAGCTTTCTTTATAACAAAATATTTTAAAAACTCGCTTCTGACGTTAAAATCGCTGTGAATTCATTTATGAAAATGGCAACACATAATAGGATTACTCCTTTGTCTGCGTGTGCAAGTTATCTCGTTACTGTCGTGCTGAGAATACCACTACTATTTAGATATTTAATAAGTCTGTATTAAACAATATTAAAAAATAAACTTTTTTATATACTGGCATCAAAAAGTGGCTCAGATATAGTGACTGCCAGATTGTCTCAACCACAACGACAATTATATTTTTGTATTAATTAATGCTAAATATCTACAAAGATAAAAATTTCTAGTGATGTCATTCTAAAACATAGGTATAATGTGTAAAAGAAATCGATATCAGGTAGGTTAAAGCCTCTCTGAGATCATACTTTTCTTTCTCATAAAAAACGTATATCTTTAAATAAAATATATCTATAGTAATGACTTCTCATAGCATACCATCGTATCTTAAAGAATTGAGTGTCGAGTTTCCATGATAGCAGTCACTACATCGTCACTAAAAGTGGGCGCAGCAAATTGCTGGACAAAGCTCGAATGACTCGACCGAACCATTGTGGGAGATTTAGCATTTAAATTTGAACTTTTTTTATTCTTACAAATACGAAGGACATAGGAAGCTTCATTTGAATTATGCATTTACTTTCAGTTTTATTTGAATGTTTTATTTAGCTGTTAATTTTCGTGCAGGGAATTTACATTTGAATTTTGTTTTGCTTGAGAATCGTTCTGGGCATAAGCGTACCCAGGAGGGGCGGGAAATCGTATGCTTTACAATAAATTATGCACTCAGTTATGAACATAATTGTATATCAAAGGCCAGAAGCTAGGTAAGCCCTTGGATTTCTATTGAAAATATAAGAGGCTTAATGCGAAATATAACTATGATTCATACTATACGTTTTCGGATGGTTAAATCTATCTTTTATGACATATTATATTCGCAAGATTTGTTAGCTTCTATAGATTATACATGCTTTTTGCATTTACTTTTTCATGCCATACCGTTCAAACAAACAAACAAACTCTTCAGCTTTATTATATTAAGTAAAGATTAGGTCGTCGTCACATTTTCTTTAGCCTCAGTAGCAAAATCCATAATAATATAAATACATACATACATTACATTACATACCATCACACCTGTATTCCCCGAAGGGTTAGGCAGAGGTGTACTTAATGTACACCCACAGTTCGCCGGTATGTTTGGGTCCCATGTAATAGGGGGCGAGCCTATTGCCATTCACCGGGCACAAATCCAGACTCCGAGCTGCTACTGAGAATTTCATAGAACCCAAGACCTCTAGCGTAGCAGTCGCGATTGGGACCACTAGACCAACGAGGCAGTCATAATATAAATAAAATGTAAAAATAGTAAATATGATACCTACTTAAAATGTAAAGACACGCTTCAATATTTAATATTACATTTCAAAAGTATGTACTCCTAGAGACTGTAAATAACAGCTCGCTACAAGAATATTAAGTTTCGTTTGCCGAAACAGGCAATTTTCAATGCCGCTAATAAATCTTGGTAATCTTATTGTTTCTTGCAGACTCTCGGCCAGGACTTCATTAAAATTTTATTATCTGTGCTCCATCCTATCCCCCTCCCCCAGAGAGAATTTATAAAAAACTCTGATCTAATCGCTATCCGTTTCTTGGAAGATAAATCGCTTTGATTTTGATTATTTTACGATTATTGCCAATAATTTTTTTTTTATATTTTTTATTATTATTATTATGGGGTATATATATTTTTATATCTCGGCTCTGGTTGGCCGGTTTTTTAGATTAGCACGGGCCGAAGCCAAGTGCTAACCTAGGCTAAAATGTTACTTAATGCTAACTGATGATGAGGGCCGCTTAAGACCAATGTCTGGTTGTGAGATTGTGTGTGTGCGTTGACAATGGTGGTTGTTTGTGGTTGTGGATATGATGTGGCTACTCCTGTCTCATTATCATTCTGTAGGAATTTTCTAACAATTCTGCACGTGTTTAGGATTGCTGCTTTCTGTAGGCTTTGATAGGTATATGGTGCTAGGTCCAGAGTTTTTATTGATTGGTGTAGTTGCTTGGGGATTACTCCTGTAGTTGATAAAACTACAGGAATAATACTGACGTGACTTAACCGCCACATTCGGCTAATTTCAATTTTCAAATCTGTATATTTGGAGAGTTTTTCTGCTATGGTACTTTGTAGATTGTGCGTGTTTGGTATGGCTATGTCTATGATTTGTGCTGTCTTGTTAATTTTATCTATTAATGTAATGTCTGGCCTATTGTAGTGTGTTGTTCTGTCGGTGAGGATTGCTCGATCATAATACAACTTGTAATTGTTATTTTCGAGTACAATTTCAGGATTATATTTATAGTAAGGTACTGGTGGAGTAGAAGTTAAATTATATTTTAATGCTAATTTCTGGTGAATTATCTTTGCTATTTGATCGTGTCTATGTTTATAGTCAGTCTGTACTATTGATTTACATGCACCGGTTATGTGTTGAATGGTTTCGGAAGAACTATTACATCGCCTGCAGGTATCGTGTGTTTGGGGAATTCGCATGATGTGCTTTTGATAATTACGTGTCTCTATAACTTGGTCTTGGATAGCTGTCATGAACCCTTCTGTCTCGGGGAATAGATAGCCGCGACGTAACCATTCGTTTGACGCTAATTTATCGACGTTGGGTTGGCAGAGGTCATGGCGGTGTCTTCCATGTAATGACTTTTGGGTCCATTGTAATATTTTTGTCGGTCCGTCAGTCTGTTTTTCGTTGCTCTGTTCGTTTTTATCAAACATGTTTAAGGGGGTTAACTTCCGGTCATTGTAAACTATTGCTTTGTGTAGGGTAGAGGTTATACTTTTGGAATTAAAGTATGACCTTAAGGTGCTTATTTGTTTATTGTGTAGGTTCGTAATGTCTATTATACCTCGTCCTCCCTCTTTTCTAGGCAATGTTAATCGCTGCACACAGGATCTAGGGTGATGTTTTCTATATTTAGTTAGGGTAGTGTTAATGACGCGTTGCAAGTTGTTAAGTTCCGTCTTGGTCCAATTAATTATACCGAAAGAATAGGTAAGAACGGGGATCGCGAAGGTATTAATAGCTTTAATAGTGTTCCTAGCATATAGTTGGGTGTTAAAAATTGCTGTAAGTCTATGTTTAAATTGTTGTGTAAGTGTGTTTTTTATCTGTTTGTGTTTAATTTGTTTTGCTTGAATGTATCCTAGATACTTGTATGTTTCGTTTTCTCCTAGGGGTTCTATAGTTTCACCTGACTGAATTGTGTGTGAGTGTTCGTAAGTTTGGCCGGCTCTAACTGAATTAATTTTGCACTTATCAATACCAAATTCCATGCCTATGTCATTTGAAAATTGCTCTGTGATATTAGCAAGTTGATGCAAGTCATCTGGTGAGGATGCATATAACTTAATATCGTCCATATAAAGAAGGTGATTAATTTTATAGTCCTGTCTGTCAGTTAGTCTATCCGTTGTTATGTCATTGTATTGTAATAAATATCCTGGCACCAAAGAGTTTAATTTGTTGGATAGGGGGTTCAATGCGAGACAGAACCACAATGGGCTTAATGAGTCACCTTGGAATATACCTCTTTGGATCTTAATTGGTTCTGTTTCAGCTATCCCCGTCGGTGTAGTCAGATGGAGGCGTGTCGTCCATTGTTTAATTACATTATTTAAAAAGGCAATGATATGGGGATGTATTTTATAAATACTTAAAACTTCTAGCAACCATGTATGTGGTACTGAATCATAGGCTTTTTTATAATCGATATACATGGTATATAAATCTTTTTTCTTTTGTTGAACCTGTTTAAGTATTACGGCATCTATGGTTAATTGTTCTTTACAGCCCTGGCTATACTTCCTACATCCTTTTTGTTCTTCGGTTAATACTGAATTTGTATCAAGATGTTTATATATAATGTGCGTAATGCATGATGTTATTATTTTATATATCGTCTGAAGGCAAGTTATCGGTCTGTATTTACCGGGATTATTTGTGTCGTTGTGGTCTTTTGGGAGCATGTATGTAATTCCTTCTGTTAGGTATGCGGGCATGGTATTTGGGTTTTTGATAAATTCGTTAATATAGTTAAAAAGGTAAGGATGAATATGGATAAATTTTTTAAACCAAAAGTTGTGTATGTAATCTGAACCTGGTGCTTTCCAGTTGTGTAATTTCTTTAGGACGTCATGAAATGTATCTATATGTATATATTCAAAATCCATTTGTTCAATATTGACTAGTCTTTCTTTTTCTGTTTTAATCCAATCAGCCTCTGTGTTATGTGACACAGGCCTCTCCCAGATTCGTGACCAAAATTGATGTATTTCACTCGTAGGTGGTAAGTTATTAGTAGGATTATTTTCACTATTAGACGGCATTGTTCTATTGGTGGTAGATTTTTTTAATGTCCGGTAGAACTGCCTTTCATTCTTATTAAACTGATTGTTTTGAGTTTTACGGAGTGTGCATTTTGTGTACCTATTTAATCTACTATTTAAAAGACTAAGTTTTTGTTTCAGTGTGTCTAAAAAGTGTGGAAGTTGTGTATTAGGTTCTTCGTGGGTTGAATGTATTTTATAGTGTGGCCGAATAAATATTTTTCTTTCTTTCTTTCTTTCTAAAATCTGCCTCACTGATAATGGTCACAAGCGCGGCTGCAGAGCGTAGGTTCGTAGGTTCGATTCACAGTGTCATTGCATTTTTTATGAAATTCGCAATAGCAACTCAGAGCATTGACTTTTTCATAGTTATTAGGAATATTATTATATAAATAGGTCCCTATTATATCGAACATAGCAGCGTTGAAAACATCCCTCTCCAACCATTCATGAAAAACAAGTGTGATAATATTACGATGATGACCAAAAATTAAATTTAATATAGGTAGGTACGGCAATATATTTATCTATATAAAATAGTTTTTTTTTCGATGATAATCGAGAGAAATTTATTACCCATCCAAGCTAAGCCGACCGCCAATTGGCTGCGTCCATAAATTCGTAATATTAAGGATTTTATCAGACAAGTGTCTCTGATCCGACAGTATGTACTCTATTCATAACATTATTTATTGGCACACTTATTCTTTCTTTGGCAAACTCATACATATTGCGGCTTGGATTATCTTTGGTCAGAATATTTTCTTTTAGATGTAATTTTATTAGATTCATATTCGGGTATATTGTATTTTTGTTATACCAGACTTTTTGCTTACTACTTATTTGGGTAAAATTTATGGTTTTGTAGTATCTATGATCTAATTTTCTTTAAGGTATAAATGAATATTTCAATATCTTTATGCTTGACTTGAACTCCGCATCTGATTAAAAGTATTCAAAATGAAATCATCATCTTTAGACAATGTAAGTTGTCAATTGTAGTAAATTATAGTCTAAAAATAATATTAGTGAAGGATTAATTTCGACTGCGGGCAGGATTCGAACCTGCGTCCTCTGGTTAGGTACACCAGACGCCATGACTACTAAGCCACCACTAATCCCACTATCCAAGTCGAAATTTGCCCACACATTCATAAATTAAGTACGTCTTTTAGGTGACGAATCCTACCCCCAGTCGAATTCTTCCTTCACTAAAATAACTTTATAATTTTAGCATACATTAACAAAAAAGTAGAACCGCCTTTAAAAAATAATAAATATGATTTTATGTCTAAAGGAATTTCAGAAGTCGGTGACTTTAATTTGAGCTGCTGGTTTCTCCACCGACTTCCGAAACTGTTTTAGACATATTTTTAAAGTGGTTTTACTTTATTGTTAACATTTTTTTTAATATTGCATTATTCAGATGATAATAATGTGAAGCACCGACCCCATCAATGTTTATATATTTACGAGCTCGCCTGCCCGCCCTGTGTCCACAAGAGGCTCCAATATTTACTAGCAGCATCACGTATCCGCTCGGATGCTGTAATTAAACCTTTTTATTGCTCCCCATGTGATAGTGCGAGCTATTGCCTTTTATGAAGTTACTTGATATTTTTTTTCATATATTGACGTAGATGTAGAAAAACAGCTGACGTGAAGATTATAAAATCTTAATATTTTGGATAAATACATGAATATTATCAATACTAGCTTTCCGCCCGCAGCTTCGCCCGCGTGTACAACACGATTTTGACTGTTTAGTTTTTTTCCAATTCTGGCGGGAAATTGCAAATTATCCTTACATATCTTTCTGTCCGCTTCTTTGCTCGGGTAGACCACAAAATTTGCCCAACTGTATTATTTACCGAAATATAAACGCAGCTTATATCCTTTCCCAAGGTTGAGTCTATTTTTGTTCTAAATTTCATCAAAATCGTTTCCGGGGTTAAACTTGAAAGCGTTTTTTGCAATAAAAGGTTGCCTATGTCCTTTCTCAAGGTTTAGTCTATCCCAGTACCAAATTTCATCAAAATCGGTTGAGTGGTTTAGCCGTGAAACCGTAACAGGCAGACAGACAGAGTTACTTTCGCATTTATAATATTAGTAGGGATTGTCCAGTGAATGGCAAAAGGCTCGCCCCCTATTACTTGAGACCTAAACATACCAGCGAACTATGGGTGTATAAAGGTAAAATCACTCAATTGTTTTCATAAATAAATATCGAAATTGATAAAGAAACGAAACATTTCCGAGCCAATTGTCTTTACAACAGTTTTATATTATAATTTACCTATTGCAAAACCACTTGCAGGCAACTTCAAATGCCCACAGTTATTTCGAACGAACTGTACTCATAATGTCCCCTGCTACTGCGGTTCTGATTGAAGCTTTGTCGCGGTATTGACAATATTGGTTTTGACACATGAAATCAAATGTTCGCCGCATCAGACTCACAGCAATTTCACAGCTCATTAAATAGCGTATCAATGTACAATGTAGTACCTACTAATAAGATTATTAATATCACATCCTATGACTATGATGTTTCATACCATCACGCCTGTATTCCCCGAAGGGTTAGGCAGAGTCGACCTAAATGTATACCCACGCTTCGCCGATATGTTTAGGTCCCATGTAATAGGCGGCGAGCCTCCGAGCTGCTACTGAGAATTTCATAGAAAAACACCTTGCTCGACCCGGGAATCTATCCCAGGACCTCTAGCGGCAGCAGTCGCGCTTGGGACCACTAGATTAATAAGGCAGTCAATTATACTTTGATGTTTCATTGAGTTTTTGATTTATATTTAATGTGGATTTTTCAAAAATTAAGCATATTTCATTTCGACGTAGTCATTCGATCATTGAAATATATAAACAAACTGAAGTATGGTGTGTTCTTAAACTAGAAGCATATTTACATTAGAGTCTAGACGCTTTTTTTAATAGGTCCGAAGCCTGATATCCCCTGTGTTGTCGTCCTGGATGTCCCCTGTGTCCACCAGCAATATTTACTGAAGGCATCAAGTTACCGACTTCCTTAAGCAACGTTGTTCAGATGAGTAAGAAGTAATGGAGTGCCCAGATGTATGTGGGCAATGGTCGTGGCGAATGTCGCGAATCCCATCGCCATGATTATAAGGGAAAGCAAGTGCTGTTTTTAGTCGGTTCAAGTCCGACATACCCTGCTGCCTCCCCAGGTGGTGAACTATTCATAAGGATTCCGTACGATAAAAAAAAGTTCAGTGCTTGAATTTATTGCTTTTCTTATCATGCTTAAGTTTTGTCTTCAGCGCAATAAAGTGCTAAAGCTATTTCGTGATAAGACATGATTAGTGGGTACATAATTCTACCGAAATTATTATTTATTAAAAATATCTTACCAAATCGGAGTAATGTAAAGAATGCGTTCAGTCACGACAAAAAAAAATTTGGTTGACTCTCTTTTCTTACTACTCCGTGGTTGGAAAGTAATTATACTTTTTTTACACGACAGAGATAGAAACTGTTGTCCGTTATATTATTTGCTATGATTGTTTGCTATGTCTAGACAGACAAGTAAATCATAGTATTTAAGTTATAGAGTTTATATATTTTTAGAAACTAAGCTTGATTTAGATTGCTTACGCCCAATGCAACTAAAAAGATTGCCTGTTAATAGAACGACTAATTCTCAATATATTGTAGGGTTTGAATGATAATTTTCTTGTGTATCTTTGTAGACTAAGTATACTCATCGGAACAAATTTAATAACACTAATTTAAAAAATGTGCATCGTCATCAAGTACCTACAATTGTTTTGACAAACCCTCAATGAAGTTCTTAACGCAACTAAGGTTAATGTGATCGAGCCAAACAAAGGTCACACTCCAAACAAAGCCTCAAGTAAACAAAAACACAATAATATCACCAACGACCTCGAAATCCAGACACCTAAATCTGTTGTCTAACTTTATTTACTCACAAAATACAGAATAAAGTGTTTCTGAAGCGAAATTAATATCATTCGAGAGGGGCGGCGATTTGTAGCCGACAGTCTGAAACTCATTGACCCATATGATGTCTCAAATGATTTTATTTGGACTTTAAGGAACAATAAATAATGTTTTTTGTTGAGAAAGTACTAGTTAACATTCTCGACTTAACATACAATCACGTCTGCACGTTACTAATAGGTATGCACAGTTCGCCTGTATGTTTAGGACCCATGTTACAGAGGGCGAGCCTATTACCAGTATCCAGGCACAGATCCAAACTCCGAGCTGCTACTAAGAATTTCATAAAAGATCCCGATACCACTTTGCTCGACTTGGAAATCCAACACAGGACCTCCAGCGTTGCAGTAGCGCAGGACTACTAAACAAAATATGAAGCAGTTACTAGTTAATAGTCTCAAGTACTCTCTATAATAATAACATAAGTACTCTCAAGTATTATCTATGATACTGAAATAGAGCAAAGTTAATGTAGCAAACTACATTAACTTTCGTCCATTACACAACCGTCAAATACTCACCTCTTTTCGATTTAAAATAAAAATATTTGGTACTCTTTGTACCTGTAAGATTTTTAGCAATAGGTACAGTTGTTTGGGCAGTGGAGGCACGGTGGCGAGCAGTCCACACTCCACACGTCAAATATTCAGGGCGCCCTCTACTGTTTTATTCATGCAACCATCTGTTGTCTCGCTTTGTTACCTCGTGCCTATGTACGCGCATAAATTGTGTGTAGGCGACCGAGGGTTGAGCGACTATGCGTTTTGTTTTGCTTGCGATTGACGCAGGTTTTTTTGTTTGTTTAGTATGATTGTATTTGGCGAATACAAGTGTTTTACAATTTGTTTTTCAAGTGTGATCAATCCACTTATAGAAAACAGTTTATATTGATTCTGCTTGATGTATCGAGTCCTCGATTTCCACCCTTTAGATTTCTACGATAACATGCAATCAACCATTGCATGTTATCGTTATAAAAACGTACGAAATTAGATAAGAATTAAGTATGCTGACCCTTTTAATGTTCAATCTCTCAGGTGTCCATATTCTTGAGTTTTATTAAAGTAGCTATGTATCAAACACTCGGTACTCGGTGAGTATGAATTGCTTGAAATTGAAAACAGTGGTGGGACAAAGAAGAGGTCCTTACTCAACAGGGTCAGATATAGCATAATTAGCCTATATAGCATAATTAGCATATTTATTGCAAATAAAGTTATCTTATCTTATCTTATCTATCTTATCTATAATATTCTCACTGCTGGGACATAGGCCCATCTCAGTGAGAGGGAATGGGCCGTCATCCACCATCCAGTTGATAGATGTCACGTATTATGTCTTCGAATTGTTGGTACTAGAAGATGCTGGTTTCCTCACGATGTTATCCTTCACCGTTTTCGGAGTAGTGGTGTTGAAATAATTTATATAAAGTGAAGCGCCTTTCTGAATTCGAATTTATGACCTACAACTCGTAAGTCACGGCCGTTACCACTAGGCCACCACGCTGACGTCACAGATATAAACAAGACGATTTCAGTCGCGTAATAAATCGCAATGTCGCAAGTCCACATACAGGAGTCGTTTCCGCATTGTGTATCCATCATACTACGTTTGATGCGGTAAATAGCAGAGGTCAACAGATCCGGCTGCCCGGGGATTTTTGTGTGGTCACGCGAGGCGGTTGTGCTGTGGCTGGCAAGAGGTTGCTTTGAACCCTTGTAACTGGGAAGCATGATATTATAAAATGTTGTGCTAGAGTTATGTCAAAGTCAACATATTTTCAAATAAATTTTAATGGATGGATTTTGTTTAATGCAAATTCACCGTATCTACTTTGCAAGTACTTATGATAGTTTATTTTATTTTAGGTATATTTGGCATTAACTCATGCTGAACTATTATATTCTAAATTTAAGCGACAGAAAAATTCGATCTCATGCAGGATTCTCAGGAGGAACGCATCCTCCTGTTAATTTTGTATCGGATTCAACATAACAAAATACCGTCACGTCTGTATTCCCCGAAGAGTGAAGCAGAGGTGTAACATACCGGCAAACTGTGGGCGTACATTAAGACACACAGTTCGCCGGTATGTTTAGGTCTCTTGTAATAGGGGGCAAGCCTATTGCCATTAACCGGGCACAAATCCAAACTACGAGCTGCTACTGAGAATTTCATAGAATAACCCAATAGCACTTTGCTCGACCTGGAATCGAACCCAAAACCTCTAGAGGAACAGTTGCACTTGGGACGTATACTTGTAGCATATGTGATAAAAAAAATAAGTGCATTCTATTCAAGGTTGAAAATAAATAGTAGGTATACTGCAATGGAATCTTCTTCACAACAAACTTTGTAATACTACAACAATACCAAACCTTTTAAAATAATATTGAAAATAAATAACGCCCCGGTAGATTGGTCACATCCTCTTTTTGTAATACCAGCAAGTGTTATAAAAAGCGACAGCGTCGATTCAGCTTATCCCGACCATAAATTTTCAATGTTTGGCCCACAGTGTTTTTCACTTTTTGGTAAAAGTTGTGTTTTATCGATAATTTACTGCGCCGAACCAGGGAAAGTTCATTTTATCGATGGAAATTTTCATTTTTAACGAAATGCACTCTATTTTCCAAACTAAGGAACTACCTACTTTATAAATATACTATGTTATTGCGAATTTAATATTTACACAAACATAAGTATATACCAACTTTTAACCTATGAGTTATTTTTTAATAAGATACTTGCTAGTAAAATTCTGAAACCGTTTTCAAAACAGAGCTGACATAATTTTGTCGTAGATTATAAAATAAAAATATTACTACAATGTATATCTACTGTTTCCTTGTTTCAAAGACTACCCCAAAGTGCCTTTTCGAGTATTTCACTTTAAGAAAACAACCAAGTGTTCAACTCTTGACAAAATTAATTGCTTCTTATTGTGCACAAAGTTTTATCAACGTATTCGTAATATCAAAATTTTGACCAAGTTTTGTGTAGAATTGTATCCTTGTGCAGGGCTCGGCACAGAACTGTAGTTCTTAAATACTCCATGATAAAGTCCAAAGTAGCTTTACATGATATTCCTTAAATCTGAAAAGTTGATTTATGTATTGGAGAGCGTGCTTTAATTTACATTTGCATTTTCGAGACAAAGACGATTTAGTTACAAAAAGATAACAATTTCATGTTTCATGAAATAATTACTTTCTGTGGGTTAATATTTCATCTTTTAAAACAAGCCTTTATTTCCCGAACCTGAATATCCCGGTCTATGTCCCGGTATGTTTAGGTCCCATGTAATAGGGGGCGAGCCTATTGTCATTAACCAGACACTAATCCAGCTTCCGAGCTGCCTGAGAATTTAATACAAAAACTCTTCTCTTTCGTAGCAGTCGTGCTTAGGACCACTAGACTAATGAGGCAGGCTCCTCCTGGAACATGAAGTTATATACATAAAAATGAATACCTACTGTCCTTAAACCTTACCACAATGTAAATAGCTGCCAAGTTCAAGTCTGATACCGAAACTATTTACATAAACCAACACAAGACAACTTGGCCTTCGCAAACTTGTATTACTTTTAGCAAAGTTGGCACGTTGCCTAGCCATCGCCTCCGGTAGGCTCCTTGACCTTTAGCTTCATAGGGTTATTCGGTGAGAACCCCCTTGATATCTCGGCATTGATCCGCGATGTCCGACCGCCCGGCGCCTAATGAATTCGTAGGGAATTTGACACGGCTAGTGATGGGCGGGCGAGGTGCGAGATTCCTAAAGATTTAAAAACAATCTCAAAATTCGATTTAATCAATTCTCTATCTGATTAAACATTAATTTTTATGCTCCTGTGAGTTGTATCACTGCAACCATAGTCGATCCATTGTTATCGTCACTCATTGAGTTACAATTCCACCTAAGTCCTGCAGGGTATTCTTAGGGGCCGACTCCTTTATTTCATCAAGACTTAAGGTACGTTTCCCTGTATGAGACCTACGTTTCAAAAGTCTCACACAACGTCGAAACCTGCAGAGGGTTGAACAAATGTTTTCTATTTTTGTCATCTGGTAATTGCTTCACAGTTTAATTCAGCTAAGCGCGTAAAAGAATATAATAACATTTTGCCACTTACCTATGTCTTGAGGGGTCGATAAAAAAAAGTATTAGTACATAAATTAGTCAAAGAACCTTACCTCTTTGTCTCTTGAAATGGAGAGCACAACACTAGCAACATCCTCAATGGGTTTCCTTGTGCCAAAACCTTCACGATATAGTATAGTTAGTACAGTATTGGTAGGTAGGGATGGACAAATTGGAAAGCCTCGGTTCAGAAACTAGTTTAAGTAGTTAAGCCGCGCGGGCCCGTTGGCACAGAACTGTCGGAGTTTTGGCTTCTTCCTACTATTTCGTGGATACAGCTTTTTCAGAATATAGCCGGGTAAAATTTAAACTAGTTATCCCCAACCACAGTTTGTGATGAATGAGCGATTTTATCGTTTTGAGAGTAACTGTCTGTCTGTTTGTTTATAGCGCCTAAACCGCTGGACTTTGGAAAAAAATTATAAAAATAGATTAAGCCAAGGAGAAGGACATCGGCTAACTGCTGTCTCTAAAAGTCTGATGCGAGTTAAACCTCAGGCAACAGCTATTAGTCACATAATTATACTATAACATTACAAACATCAATATCTATATAGACATACATAATATATGTACTTACCGTAACGCCTGTATCCCCAAGAAGTAAGCATTTATTGGTAATAATACCATATCACATAATCCTGTTCTTCTTCAACTTGCTGCCATCCAATGCTGGATGAAGGCCTCTTCATAAACACGCCACGTCCCTGGAGTTCCACAAATATTGAAAAACAATAATTAGCCAAATCGGTGTAGCCATTCTAGAGTTTTAACGAGTCTAGCGAACAGCATTTGATTTTTACATATAAAAGAAGGTATTATATAAATTGGGTTTTTGTATTCATTAGATTATTATCATACTTCATACTCATGTATGAGGATGGATGGACGTTTGTTACTCTTTCACGCAAAAACTACTGAACGGATTTTGATAAAACTTTACAGTATTATTCTTTATACATCAGAATGACATATAGGCTTTAATTTATAACGATATTTTGGGAAATTCCCACAGGATTGGGAAAATCTATTCCACGCGGACGAAGTCGCGGGCAAAAGCTAGTTATTAATACAAATGAATATGAACTTGTTATGAATCTCGGCCAGTGCTGTTCTGTACCGCAGTTACCATTTTCTCTGAAACGAGTACTCAGTAATGACACTATTGAGTGTACTTGTACGAATCCTGTCTCCCTCGCAGGGTTGTCAAACGAACATCAACAATATTTATTTAACTCGACCTGAAATCTTTCATTATCAACCCATTACATCGTCCTACTACTGGGCACGGGTCAAAGAAACAAACAGAAATAGGTACTTAATATTACTTTTTAATGACTATGCAACAATATAAGAGCTCATAATTCTAATAACATAGGTTATATACCCAGCCATCACCATAGCTTACAGCTGGATGTTTTTATGGTCTGCTGGACGAAGGTAATAACACAAACATCTCCGGGTAATGCCGTTCATTTGTCAACCCTAACGTCGTCGGCAGGACAATGGCTCCGAACACTTCACGGCTCCATTCCAGACTGAACTGAAGACTAAAATAAAAACCGACGTTCTGTAAACACCATTTGTTTACAAACTAAACACGAGGAGATTTCTAAGTACTTGTCAACGCAATCTGGGACTTAAGTTTTCAATGTCTCACTCGTATAAAAAGAAACAGAAATTTTATATAGTAGGGTACATCATCACGGATGGTCTACCACCTGGGGGGCGGTGGGGGATGTACTATGTACGTACAGGGTACGCTGGCCATTGTGGCATTGCATCACATACCTCACCTACTGAACCGATTTAGAAAATTCTGTCACCAATAATAAGCTTTATTATTCCTGAGTGACATAGGCGTATAGGCATAAACATATAGTCTGGACCCGAAGCCGCGGGCGTAAAGTGTACCTATAAAGCAAGATTATGACAAATACGGTATGATATGAATGCATTGCAATTCAAGATTTATCAAATTATATAGGTATTTTACGAGGAGACAACATTGCGCAGTTTTTATATATTTTTTTTCAATTTGTACTTATTTTACTTAAACAATATAGTGCATTGCATTAATTAGTAAATTTAGCAAATGCCGCAAACGAATGAAAACTTTATCCTTGCGGTTGTTGACCGCACTGATATGCTTTCTCTCAAAGTCAGTCAAGCGCAATACGTCTGAAAGTTTGTTTAATTAGGCGGCGTCAGACGAAAAGCTGTCAACACCAAACCACTCGTTGTTCAGTGTGTGTAAAGCCTTATACAAAATTTACATAAATATATTATAAAATCACCTGACTACTCTCATTAAATGATTGATGAAGCACGATTTAATTTACGACGCATTTGCACGATCGAATGTTTGCTACGGCTCCTCTGTCAAATTCAAATTCAAAATTAAAAAAGTTTATTTGCATACAAGGAGAGGCTGCTGCGAATGACCGTGACAACAATGCAGTAGGTATACAAAGAGTATTCTATTATACACCTAAGTGTATACCAAAAGTTAAGTGGTCGTGGGGGGCACATAGCTCGTAGAACTGATGGCCGCTATGGCAGAAAGTTAAAAAGTATTCCATACCTCCCATAAATTTCAAAAACGAATAAGATTAACTAAACAATTTAATACTGACCGAACCGATTGCACTGTCAAGACATTAAAGTAAGAAAAAAAAACTAGAAATTGAGCAGACAATCATTCACAACCCACCTCATTACATTTAACTACTTACACAAATTAAATGATAACAGGCACTTTTGTGTCACAAATTTAATAGCGTCAACGTATGTAGTGGAGGGTTAAGTAGCTGTTTGTAACCTCGGCACCCACTCGTCGGTTGACGTGACATCAGCACATCCATTCATTTCACAATTTTCTCCCGCAGCGCTCACCGCAATTAGAATTTCGAATACTTGGGTAGAATCTGTCGGTCTCAATTAGATCTGTATTTGTCGAAAACAATGGGATTGTCAAGTGTTTGCTGACATTTTCATACATGACAATTATTGTTTCGGTTGTAGAGCCAATTAAGATAAGCACCTATTAATTATATTTGGTCTGGGTGCCAAGAACGAATACCTACACTACTCGATACGACGCGACTACCTTGACAAATACAAACATATTAAGAAAAATAAAATACCTAAACGCAATGACAGTATTCAAAGTCCATTACCATTTTTAAAATTTGCTTGTTAATTCTCACCAAAGGGTGTTTGTTTCCCCATCAATTTATTGCGCAGTCGCACATCATTGGTATAATCCGCGGGTAATATTGCCATCCGCCCATGGACGACGTCAACTTGAATAAAGCGATCGGAAATTCCAATAATCAATCAGGATTCCAATCCTATAATCCGTTGGCATCACCAAAATAGATGCAATTTGTACTGCGATTAAATGAAATTGATACTTGATAGAGTTTACTTTTACTATTATTAGGACGCAAGGACATTCGCGTTTTCGGTATGCGTCAAATCCCACGTAAGTAGACAACAATAAAGTCAGGTGGAATTGAGATTTCTGTAGTTATGTAGTTTTCTAGGTAGATTCTAATAATATTTATTAACCATGATAGACTTCCGCTTGTCCGCCAGTATGCAAGATGGTAAGCGACACTGCGATCTACCAAGAAGCGCGCTTGCCTAGAAGAAACCGATTCACACTTGATTTAAAGATACCCAGATTGATACAATCTGGGTATCGGGGTAGATTCACCCAAGAAGCTCATTCTACAGTTCATTTCATTTCTACAGTACTCAAGTTGAGTATATTGTCAGTTTTACCTGTTAGTATAAAACTTTGAACCTTTAATAAAACGTATGACAACCATATATTTAAAGACCTGTAAATAAATATTGTAATAAACAAAGTGATTAATAATTTTGCATATAACTCTAATGTTACTGGAATATTGCTAAAGTGTAACAAAATCCACTTGCTAAATTTTACATTCACTAAATATTAATATTTCAAATTGAATATTCGCGCAAAGTATCAAAACTGGTAGAGCGGCGTAGCAGGCTTTACAGGAGTGTGTAGTGGGGAGCGACTGAGGGATGCAGGCAAATGAAATGTCCGAGCGAGTCACGGAATCAATACCAGAGACCACGAGCTAGGTCAATTATATTATGACACTAGTATTAAAACCACACTTGATTAAATATTAATTTGCGTAAACCAAAGCTCTCAGATTCCTACTTAGTATGTAGAAATTGACACTAATATTATAACTAATTACTACCATCATACCATCACGCCTGTATTCTCCGAAGGGCTAGGCAGAGTGTCCCATGTATTAGAAGGCCACTGGGTACATAGCGAGGTGCTACTAAGAATTTCCTAAAAAAACCCAATAACACTTTGCTCTACCTGCTTCTACCCAAGACGCTACGCTTAGGACCACTAGACTAATGAGACAGATAAATAAAATAGTAAGTATATTAGTTGAGCCTTTAATTAGTTTTGACTAAGTATATTAAATTAATGTAATTGGCCCTAGACCGTATGTAAAGTAAAGTAACGTACCTGTATTTAAAGTAAAAAATAAATAAAATAGGTAACACTTACGTACATATATGGAATAATATGGTAATTTGTTAAAACATTGCCTCACAACGTATAGGCATAGGCCTCCTTCAATAAATTATTCTTGATTATAAAGATTAGCCTTAGGAACCCTCTTCAACAGGATTAATTCAGTCGATATCTAACCTCCTAAGTTTTCAATATATCTTCAGACTTAAGCTAAGTTCTAACTAAGCCGCTAAGTGAATGAGATTGTGTATACGAACTTGCTATGTTTATTGTAGATAGATATTTCACATAGCGTTACATAACAAAAGTTATGTACTTAATTTACTTCTAGTAAATAAGCAGACTATTAATATAGCTAGGTATATAATTTGTATCTACATTCTAGACAGTATAAATTTTACGTCTTGATTCTCAACAACAAAATTTGGGGTTTAAATAGGACATACATATTATATATATATATATATAAGAGAATTGTTATCTTGAAAAACGATATGATGTCTGGTATAATATCAGATAATACCAATTTATAATTGTTCTAATGTTATCCCATCAAAATCAGCTAAATGGAGACCTTACAGTAATATATTTTTTAATGAAATTGGTTCTCACTGGTCGATCCTACCGGCGTTATTAAATTTAAATGTAGCCTTATTTCTGTACGCATATAGACATTAGGCAGTGCTGGTAGATACTAATCCTGTTTGGGTCACTTACTATTACAGCTGTCCCCGTGAATCCAACATGGCGGAATAATCTCATTCGCCTTGCTGTTTGGATTGAGCTCTGTTTAATTTTGCGAAGTAGGTATCTTTGAATTTGAATATAATATACTTACTGTCTTTTCTCTCTCATAGTTTCATCGAAAAACATATAATAATGAACTACACTCAAATTATTTGTTTATATTATATTAACAAATTACATAAAAATCACGAAAAACTAAAGTTTATCTGGCTACAGTTTGTTTAACTCGTAGCCTACCCAACTAACCGTCTGTATGACCAATGACATAGATTTTTTTACTCTGTACCGAAAAATAATTATCATAGGTCATCATACTTGACTAAAGTACCCAATGATCAAAATATCGTATGTCATCCATTTTTTTATGTCTTATCCTGGTACTAAAATCTGTCCTTGGGACACAAAGACTGGGACATTACATAGAAATTTTTGCCGGAGTTTTAACGGTATTCCTGTACCGTATCCTACTTTATTTTAGCTGAGTTTAAGTATTTTCATCCATTTAACTAACAAAGCAATTGAACCTACCTACAGTGATAACAAAACCCATAACAAAACACGTCGCTAAAGTTAGACATGCAATTTAATTTAGTAACTCTTTAATTACAAGTGCAAAGGACCGGGATTACAGCGTCCCGACCAGGTCTAGATGTTAACAAATAGCCATGGAATATTCATAGCGAACCGACGAGGTTCGGCCCAAAAAGTATTTAATTTTAATGGGCTTGTGGCCGACCCGCGATAGTGTAGCGCTGTAGCAACTACATAGTTGATAGCATTGGAAAAAAAAGCGATTTAGGAATTTTAGATTGTGTTCGAATTTTGAAATTTAAAAAGATATCATAAGATACCTACCTACTAGCTTTATCGGCAAACGTTGTCCAGCCATACTAAAGCCGCGATTCAAAAATTGGGGGTGGGGGAAGAGTGTGAAAAATAATTTACTACCCATCAAACCTACCAGATATACAAAAAAAAAACTTTAAAATCGGTCAAGCCGTTTCGGGAGAGTGCGACCACGGAAACCGTGACACGAGATATTTACCTACTAGCTTTCCGCCCGCAGCTTCGCCCGCGTGGACAACACGATTTTGCCGGTTTAGGTTTTTCCAAAGTAACATGTACTATATTTGTTATTAAATGAGCAGCATTCGTGTTCTTACAGCTAGTCTATCATTCTGGAGGTCTCGTAGGATCGATTTCCTCGGGGAGGTACAAATAGTGGTAAACCACTTTGCTCATTGGTGCTTTTTCTGTCTGGTGTCAAAATTCTGTCTGTCTGACTCTGTAACAGGCAACGTAGAATTGCTCATGAAGGAAGCAATGTTCTCTGAAATCTATGCCTGCCACCCTTAAGGACTCACCCTGAATTATTTTTATGGGCATTGCAAAGTAGAAATCGTACTCAAAAACATAGTCGGATGGTATCAGTGGTATTTGAGGTAGGAAAAATGATTCCCCCGAATACATCCAGTTATCACACTGGCTCTTTAATATTTTTGTGCAATGCGATTACTCGCAGTCTAGTCCCGTTAAATAGTTTAAATCGTTTAATGAGACGCAGCAGCATTACAGGTGTCTCAAGGACGGTTAACACTGTTAAGGAACTCTACATGATAGTAAATTGCTTCATCCGCTTGTAGCACTGAATCGATAGACCTGTATTCAATTTCTGAGCCCTCCAACGACTTAAGAAGTATGTAATTAATACTTAGCAGCTGCAATGTTTTTTTATGGAGTTAGTATTGCACGTTTGCACAGCCAATCTATAAACTTGTTTGTTTATTAGAAAAATCAGGGTACACTCTAACTATTAAAACTATCATTGCCACCTGTCCCTACTGTTACCAGCAGAGATGGTATACATATTTTCCTTTCGGATTCGGGATAATCCGCATTTCCTATTTTAAGTAATAGCTCTGAAAATTTTCCAAGAACCGTCTCTCATATATCTTTTTACAGATAATCATTATGTTGGGTATGCTATAGGTATGACGATCTTAAGGATGCTCTGATTTCATCTGCTCTGGTTCCTCTAGGTATAACAGAATCTGATGGCATTCCCCCGCCTGCAACACAGGAACTCCACCAATGCAAATGGCTCTATTGCTGCCTCTGACATCTTTAAGAATCTAGTGTGTGCTTCAATTCCACCTTTGTGTGCCTTAGTTTTCTCATCCCACACGATAAATCTGCGATTTCGGAGAATTTGAGCCATGTTACTCTGTTAATTTATTATTGTAAAAAGGAGTTTTGACACGAATAAGACCAAGCGGAAGTTTTAAAGGCAGAGTGAGCCGCTTTTCCACCTTCCCACCAAAAGAGGTGCTATTCCAGATGCAGCTACAACTAAAGCAATGCCCCGATTACCTTGTATTTTAGCCAAAAGTAAGTGCGTGACACAAAATGTTTGGCTAAATAATAATATGTGCAACTTTGATATGATTTTCGAATATTGTGATTCTCGTATTTATTTATTTTGAACGTAATGCATAACTGTTCTAAAGGTAATAATAAAAATTGAAATTGCAATTTTGTTGCGTTATTGTACAGCTTAAATGCATAAGTTCAAGCACGATAGTAAACAATTTATTTTAAAATCCGTGTTTCTTTAATTAAAATGAAGAGTTTAAATAGTTCTGTAGTCTGTACAAGTAATTTTGATGATAAATAATTTATTTTCGTACAAACCCCTTTTTAACCATTTTAGGGATGAAATTCAAAAAGTCCTTAAATACGTGTTTCTTTAATTAAATGAAGAGTTCAAATATTTAATCTCAAGTAATTTTGATAATAAACAATTCATTTTCGTACAAACTTTACCCATTTTTACCCATTTAAGGGACAAAAATTTTAAAAATCCAATATCACGTATTTCCTTAATTATGTTGAAGATCTTAAATATTGAATTTCAAGTGATTTTGATAATAAACAAAAAAAAAATCCATACAAACTTTAACAACCCTTTTTACCCATTTAAGGGATGAAATTTAAAAAATCGTTAACGACGTGTTTTATTATTTTGTATTTAGAGGCTTAATACCAAATTTCATTAAATTCAAATTAGAAATGACAGAGTTTCATACAAACTTTAAACCCCCATTTCACCCCTTTAGGGGACGAATTTCGAAAAATCCTTTCTTAAATGACGCCTAGAGTATAAAAACAATATCATCACAAAATTTCAAAGTTCTATCATTAGTGGTTTCGGCTGGGCGGGACTATGTCAGTCGGGACATTGCCTTTTATATATATAGATAGATAGATAGATATACTACAGATCCTTATTTTGTTGCTACGCCGTAGCTGTTTCATTGACAGACTCGGCTACGCGCGCCAGCTACGCATCATGCTACGAGATTGGCTGATATAATAGATTTATCCCTTTATGTATACGTCTATTTTGTTTATTTCCAATCAATTCGCGTAGCATCGTTAATAACTAGTAAATTAGTATGGATTGATGGTACGTATAATACTGTTATTTCTTCGTTTAAAAAGTTTTTATTACAATGTTCTACCAAACATTTACGGGCTATAAAACGTTTTTACTAAAGACAAAAGAAAGCAATAACATGCCCCGAAGTAAGATAACAATAATTTCCACTTAAATCTGAGCCTACACTGGTCCCGTGAACTTTTACAACAAATTATGATAAAATAAACTTTGGAGCGGGCCTATAATTTTTACAAAAGGTAATTATGTGCCATTCCCGGTAGCGGCGCGGCGCCATCTACCGGTCCCAAATTATTTAAATTAACCCGCTTCCAAGCTCTCAAAGCATTTCCTCTTCCGGTTAAGTAGGTTGAGTCGTAAAAGCCATGTTCCGGATTTGTTCTGTTGTTACGTGTATGAATATTTTATTGTAGTCTTTTGTGACATCAAGCTGAGAGCATAGAATGGATACAGGTACTTGTGAACATTTTAAGCTTAGCCTGGAAAGTCACTTTAAGCTGTTTTGTGCTTAAATTCTTAAGTGTGAGCATGATGTTGTCTTTGTTTTGAAATTAAATTCCAAGTAAATTTTAATATCTCATAGTGAATAAGGTACACATCCACGACCACATTCAATATTTAGGAGTGTAAAACTTGATGGTAAATATGATCACATACGCCCACTACCACTATATTGAAAACCAAAAGTAAAACCCAACTTCCTATATCCAGAAAAAGCACTTTCCAGCTTATTGTAAAGTAATGCAGATCTATTTTCGAGAAAGCTGCTGACAAACTGCCTACAGGTAGCTAGAAGAAACATGCTGTTATTAAAATTTCTAATTAGTAAAATTCTTTTAGATAACACTGCTCCTTGGCTATAGAAATTGAATGGACGCAACAATTTCCCAAACAAACAAGGCGAAATCGACAGTTTTCTTGAATGGATACTCTCTAGGTATGTAGACTCTATGAAGTATGACTGTTCGAAACCAAATTGTGTTGTGGCTAGTACGAGCTAGTTCCAACTCGGAGCTAATTCCGATCTAATTGGCTAAACCTCTGTAGTTAATCTTGTTCCAATGGCCCAAATCTCTGAGAACAACACTTAGTAACTAGAATACAATTTGTTTTGGAAACAAGTATTAACAATTTAAATTATAATTCACGGAATTATTTACGCCTACGCAAAAGTTAGGATACAATTTCGGAACGTAGAACAAGCCACCCGCGTAACACGAAACGTTTATGCGATAATGATTTGTTTAAAACAACCACAAAGGACAGGGACATACGTTAGGCCGTAGGTAACATTTTGCCATGAAAATAATTATACTTATCACCCTCCTAGCCTTCGACCCAACTATGTTGGATTGGTTACACCAGGTGATGCTGAATCCTATCAGTATTTTACACAAAGCGGTTGCCGCGATCTCCGCAACCCTTTTTTCCAAAACCCAAAACAGGTATCCCAAGAACAAGCTAATTTTCAAATTTTTAGAGCTTCTGACTGTGACTATCGTTCGTGTAACACCGGGATTGAAAGTTTTTAGTTATTTATTTATTCATTCTATAAATATATCATTGTGTCAGAAATCCTACAAACCTAAAACATATTGAATTACATGCATACATAAAATAAATAATACATCATAACATTATTAAAATTAAAATACATCATTGATTAATTCATAATAATATTTTAGTTTATCATATCTAAGATAATAATTACACATTAGTAGCACGCCTTCAGCAAAAATGCTGAAGGCTTGCTAGGCGTGCAGTCTATTTAATAATCTTACAGCTTTATATTTAGAGCTGTGTTTAACAATATTTAAGCGAGGTAACTACTAATTTACTTTGTATATCTAGCCGTCTTGTCTTTTCCCGTCGTTCTCTGTCTTCTTCTTCTTTCTGAGATAGAGGGATCTTGTTGTTTATTCGGTCACCTATCCATAGATTCACCGTGGGAAACGCAGCACAAATGTAATGAAAATGTAAGTAAATTAAACCCAGGACTTCTAGCATTGCGGTCACGCTTAGGACCACTAGACTAATGAGGCAGTAAAAAAAACGATTTATAAAACATATTTATTAAAGAACATTAATTTAGCATTTGTCCCCGTATGGCCGGGCACACTTTTCATGGTCGCATATTAGTTTCTCACTGGGTGAACCCTCCGTTCTGTATGGTGTTTGTCCAATATAATTGCCCCTGAAAAAACATCACCTATATATATAAATATATAAACAAGCATTGATAGCCTAATGATATCGCCATTGGACTCCTAAGTCGTAGATATTGAGTTCGAATCCAAGGCTCGCGCATCTGACTTCTCGTAATCTCGTATATATAAATATTCGTATTAATAATAAATTATCACTCGCTTAAAATAGTGAAGGAAAACATCGTATGGAAACCTGCATGCCTGAGAGTTTTTCTCGCCGGCGAGTAAAGTGAGAGTGAATCGTACTAGTGGTGTTGCTGGCATAGGATTTGCAGACTGTTTTGCGACTCCACCTTGACTCTTAGTGAAATGATATTTTTTCTATGGGATGACTCGGCAAACGAGCAGGCGATCTACCTGATGGTAAGTAGTCATCGCCGCCCACGGAAATCTGCAATATAAAAGGAGTTGTAGATGCCGAGCCTATTTAAGGAGACAGGGAGGAAGGAGAAAGGAGAAGAAAGGGGACTGAGTGAGGAGTTGGGCCTGTGGCGCAATGAAAATAAGAACTTACTGTGGCCCATAGTTGCACACGACGAAGTAATTATGCCAGTCATATCTCCGCTTCCTCGATATAGCGCACCCAATGTAGATACTATCGGACCACACCATCTGTAAGAGGGAACACTTAATTTACTTCCTAGAATTACTGAAGATACGATCACATATTTATTCCCCGAAGAGGTGTACATTTGTACACCAATAATTTATCAGTAATTTTGTCATCAAAGACGAATCTTCGTGACGATAAAATAATACTAAGTAGATTCGAGTTTGTTGATAAGTCTTAATATTTGTTTTAATACTAAAGCCTCCTAAATGTTTAAATAACCGCTTCTATGTAATATGCTTCCGTTTCTGGAAACATGATTATTATTTGCAAAGTAAACACTCAGCTGCACATCTAGCTATACAAAACCATTATAGACTGACCTCATATTATAGAGGCTTATTGTACAATGCAAGGTCAGCTATACTGGACTCGTATAGCTTGATGTGTAACTGTGTGTACTACCTTAATTTTTAATTACTTATATTTCTTTGAGAACGTAACTTCAAATACGCACAGATTTATTCGTCCATGAGAAACCTTGCTCTAAAGTTAACGTATTATATTCCCAAGTAATGTTCGTATAAGAATTTGTTGTGGGATAAAACAAAAAGTTTTATATAGTAGTATTGTTTTGCGTCTACACGAAGCAGTAAAACATTGAGGCACATGCACTTATTTATTTTCCGAAAGCGATGATTACGTATTATCATTGCATTCCTTTGTAGTTAGAAATAGATGGTGCAACGTCATAGTGGAGGCAGCGGGAAAAAAAATCAATAGTAACCCAGACCAGAAACTTATGAAAGTGAAGCGTGAAGAGACCTTGGTCCAGCAGTGGACAACATTGGGCTGATGATTATGATGATAGCTAGAAATTAGACATAAATATTTGTAAACCTGAGTGTAGTGTCCGATTTTATGCTCCCCGTAGATAAAATGGCCTATTTCGATTGGCCCGAAGGTGAAGTTCTTATGTTCGTTGAACCAGGCGTCCAAGGGGCGGTTTACGCTCAGCTTATACTGAAGGTCCGTTGTGGCATACCAGTATATGTTCTCACCAGTCATAAATCTTTCAGACGCTGGAAACCAATCAAATATTAACACTTTTTACCTGGGTCCCAAGGTATTATTTTATTGTGTCAAAATAATCAAATAATCATTGAATAACTTCAAAATTGCTTATTTTTTAAAAGAAATAGCAAAATGTTCACAAAGATATGAAGGAACGTAAGGAGGGACGCAGGTTCAAACCCTGCCTGAGGCCGAATTTGTTGTTGTGTTGTTGTAAAATTTAGAAAATTAAAAAAAACTTCAGAATTATAGATTTCTGCCAGTTGTCTCTTCGAAATGTCAGTTCCAATCCAATCTAATCCTTAAAAAGTAATTAAACAGTCAGAATTAAAATTCAACCGTTCCGTAGATTAATTATTGTAATTAAAATAATAATATATTTAGAGTGCGCTTGCGCATAAACGACTTCAAAATTGAAATGAGTACTAACGGACGCTTTTGTCAGGGTTATGCCGTTGAGGATCTCTATATTTCTCATACCTAGATGCCCATTTTGTTGCTTTCTCAAACAATTCCTCGTCCCATACCTAAAAAAACAATAAACACAGATAGTTTACTTTCATTATTAAAATCTGCTTCATTAGTCTAGTGGCCTTAATCGCAACTACTATACTCCATTTGGTTAGGTACTTAACTAAAGGTAAACAATAAAAATGGCGGCTTTCAGAGCTGTTCAACCTTTTAATACAATGGTATCATATGATTCGGTAGTGAAATTAATAACAACACAACTAACAATCAATAAAAACAAAGAACAAACAAAATAATAACTAATTAACACAATTTGCGGCAAAAGAAACACAAAAACGACCGAAAGTAAAGTAAATACAAACTGTTACGTATGGCGTCTGGTTACCCGACTAAGTATAATACCGGTTTATTATTCTGCTCCGCTTCCTCGCAATACTACTTCTAAATTTTTCCGAGTTATCAAAAGTCTGCTACGTGGAAAAATGTTTTGAATATCTGTACCTGTCAAGCGGCATATTGTAGACACAATGCAAAATCTATTGTTATGTGCTCAAAAGAGGAACTGTACGCATTGACAGGTTTAGATTCTTTCTAGTAGGCACTTTGCAGTATTGTCATATTTATAAATTTTGATTTAATTAATTGTTCGCAAGCTTAAGAATAATGATTACCATCTAATATTAAACAAAGAAGTAAGATATGCTAGTATATAAAAGGGAAATGTGATTTTGAATGATTAAATTATTTATTTTGGTGACGTTTTATTTCGAAATGAAAAATGGCCCTATGAAAGAACCTTTTTTATGATTTGTTTACATTTAGTTAAGTACCTAACCAAATGGAGTATAGGTACACTAGAGGTCTTATTTCGATTCCCAGGTCGAGCAAATTGTTATTGGGTTTTTCTATAAAATTCTCAGTAGCAGCTCGTCTCGTTTGGATATGTGCCCGGTGAAGGGCAATAGGTTTGTCACTATATGAGCCCTTAACATACCCGCAAACTATGAGTGTACATTAAGTACAGGTAAGTAAATAAAAAAGGCGTGATGGTATGTTATGATTTTCATACTTCCAAAGTTTTCAAATCATGTCTAGTACCACACTTGTCACTGTCAGTCAATGGATAAGAACGTCGAGATATCAGTGCCGGACACCTGTGCCCAGCCCTTCCCAGAACAAATGCGTGATGGTGTGTGATATATATTTATCTCTTCCTGATCAGGGAATCGAACCCAGGACCAGACGCTCAGTAGAAACACTGACAACCACAGGGTGAATGACCCCCTCATTCATTATTATTAACATTAGAATTCAGCAACATTTTTTTAATTTGTTTCGGTATTTCATCTCAGAAAGTACTGTTTTAAAAAAATTAACATCAACTTTAAAAGTGTCTTTTACAGATCTATTTACAGAAATAAATATAATTTATTATTATCATTAAACATACCACAGATTTCATTTCAGAAGCAGCTGGTTGCCCGGGGACCTTGCCATCAGCTACAAGAAATCGTCGAGTATTGTGCCCATCGACAAACGCACGAATCTTTCTACATGACATGTGTATAGCTGCAACGATGTCACCCATTAGTTGGATTAAATATACAAGGAAGAACTCAACATCACCAGCAGATAGACATCAGTGATGCTCACTTACTTGCAAACAGGGTGCAAGTACCAACTTAATTTTAAACCGAATTTTGAAATTTCAAAAAAGGTGGAGGTTATACATTCGTCTCTTTACTTGTTTTGTTTTTCTATGTCTCAGATCAAATAAAAAGTTAAGATGGAACTTTGCGAACAAAGAAGTGAGGCCGGCCAAAACTACGCCATGCCGTGTACAACACACAAGTACACGCACACATGTATTAGTTAACTACGCCTTATCTTGTCAGTCGCGCTTTCGATAGCTCGATAGCTCGATAGATCTGAATTCTATGTATGGTCACCGATCACTCCGTCAATTGCGATCCGATTTTGTTAATTATTTTTAAGCCTGATTTACGAGTATTATTTTATATATTATATTTATTTATTCTAAAATAAATGTAAAAAAAATCAAATAACACAAACAATAAACTATGTTAGCCAAGTTGCCAAAGTTACAATGGGTGTCTTGTTATAGAATCCCATAGCCCATGAGTCCATGACTATGGGGTTAGAGACAGTATGTTCTATTATGAGACGCTATAAGTCCGACACTCCTGCTGCGTTCCCTTGTGTGGACGACATATGAGGATTTACAATACCACAATGAGGCTCTTTGATTTTCTCTTTCTACAATTTTAATACCTTCAAAATTATTTACATACGGTGATTTAGGTGGATCCTTATAAGCTGAATCCATGCCAACACTGTAGTTTGCATTTATAGACATTTATTATAATTTATTTACAATCTCACTAACAACAATAGCACTTGAAATCACCGTTTGTTTTAAAAACGCTAATGCAAAAGCGATAAGTTAAATAAAAAAACAACTTTAATTATATAAAAAATAAACGTACCTTTACATTGTGCTGAACTTATAAATGCCAGAATGAAGATCATATATAATTCCATTATTCTAGAAACCTCTAAAATACTAACAAGTGGCAATTATCTTTCTGTTACGAATCAAAACTACCTACCAAGTGTCACAATGCCGTAATAACCAAATGCTGTAAAAAGACTATGTATTTATTTTCATAAAGCCGTTATTACAAAATAATGCATGACTGCCTCAGTTCAGTAATCAAGTGGTTGTAAGCGGAATTGCTTAGCAAGAGGTCTGGGGTTCGAATCTCTCTCTAACAGTATAATTTTTAAAATCCAGTACCAGTGAGGTTTGATTTAAGCACAGTTAATGGCAATAAATGCTTGCCCCCTATTATATAAAACCTAAACAGGTGAACTGAAGTAAGCAATAGGTACGTATCTGACTAATCCTTCGGGGTACAGAGTAGCGTTATTATAACTAGCTGTCCGCCCGCGGCTTGGCCCGCGTGGAGTAAACTTTTATCACTTAGGGGTATGAAAAATAGATAGTAGCCGATTCTCAGACCTACTGAATATGTAACTAACATTGTGACACGAGAATTTTATGTATAAGATGATAGGTGACAAAACTGGAGCATATTATAATAGCAATTATTCGATGATTGATCGACAATCTATGTAGACAACAACAAGCAGATGATGATGTTGATGATGAAACAGAGCTGCATAACCCTTCCTCATGAATCACTCTGTCTATTAGTGAAAACCGCATGAAAATCCGTTCTTTAGTTTTGAAATTATCGACACACAGCCAGACGCGATGTAGGACTCTATTCTTGCACTAGTTTTCACTGGTCGTTAACTCAGTCGTTACACCACATGCGGGGAATCCCCGAATGTGGGATAACGACTAGTGAAAATGTATTATCGATATCTCAGTCGATATGCAGCATGTGGGTATTCCCCGCACGTTTACGAATGTTCTTGAGGTGAAGAAAATCAAAAAACACGATCAAATCTCTCGCACCCCGAATCCAGGACTTAACGACTAAAATCTATTGCCTTGAACACCGAAAGCCTTAAGGACTTTGCTGAATTAATCTATCTTCCAACGCCTTGATAACAAGTAATAAGTAGGTAACAGAATGTCTAGCTAACTACACCTTCGATAAGTTCTAAAATTACTCTCAACACTGTTACTTAGTGACAACTGACACCACACCACAACACTGACCACGATTAACTGTCAACTGTACAAGCACTGCTTGCTTAACGTGTTTAGGAATGAATCGGTTTCCGTGCCTTATTATCAATTCTTTACATTTTCGGACATTAGCTCCAATAACGGCTAAAAATGTGGTGTTTATCGTTTCTAAGACCTTCCGGCGCTAGCCCGCATAAAACAGACTAGTTTATTTTTTAATGTGTTTCCGAATTTGACGAAATAATTTTTAGGGTTTTATCTATTTTAATGATTTTTCTCTTTATGACGCTAATTCTCACACAGAATTACTACCTATGGGCCATACAAAAATTGATTTTTTTATGGGTTAAGTAAGCAAACTCCCATATGCCACCTGATGGTAAGTGACCATCACCGCTTATGCCTGCAACATCAAAGGCGTTGCGGAGCCTATTAAATATATCAGCAAACGGCCCACCCGATACTCGTAAGTAGCACGCGACATCCGTACACCGGCTGTGTTCTTTTAGAATTGTCTAGACAATGCGAAGAAAACCCAACCAAGCTGCTGCCTGCAGTTAGGGAAAAGGGGGGGAAAGGAGAAAATAGAAGGCAGAAGACTCAGGGAGGGATTGTGCCCTTCACACTCGTCAAACGAAACGCAACAATATGCATACTGCTACTTAACGCTATATAATTCTCCAGTCGCGCCGACCTATCCATGCTGCCAAGAATGAGTAGACACACCAGCGAGACACTACTCAAAAAACACCGTGCTGAAATTGAAATCGCGACCTAAAACCTCGCACAAACCTATCGTTCAACCACTACGCTATTTATGCCTTTGTCATCTTCAATGACTTTGCAATCGATAAGCCCAATCGATAGGAAATAAATAATCGATAATCGAAAATTATGTTTCAAAGGAAATACCCAAACTTGAAAAATCCAGTATATACTGCCCTCGCATTGTACGAAAAGCCTTTACAATGCGAGGTCAGTCTATACTGCATATAGCTTGATGGCCGTGTGCACTTTATTCCGTATTTTCTCAAACAGTATCCAATCTTGCAACACTTACGTATGTATTCCGTAATGTATTCTGTGCGCTCTTTAATAAGATAAGGTACCGCCTCGCAATCGTCCAGCAGAGCTGTTGTGGAAATAGTATGCAGTTAGAGTGGCTTACGTCACTGCTGGAAAAAACTGGATTAAAGTAAAATTTAAAAAAAGGTATCATAAAAAAAACAAAATCTATTGTTTCGGTTACCACCGACCGGTACTGGCAACTTACGCCAGTATGTAAATTCATACCATCATGCCAGTAACTCTAACAGATTAACAAGTGTACTGAATTAGTGATTACACTTAGTCTCCAGCTGAAATGTATATCTAGATTAAACATAAATTATTTTTTAAATGCTAAGGCGGCTCTATGGATTTCGTCCTCAAAGTTTCACCGATATTCGAATTCGTTCCAATATCTGAAAGCAAAAACAAATCTCTTGCAATTGCAGCACTCACTCACTCACACAGACACATCATCAGTAGTATGTACACACGTAATATTTCCTGTTCACACATGTGTGCCGTGCGCAGGTGTCAAGCGTGACCTAGTTTTAATAACTGGCAACTGTAGTGGAAGAGTGCTTGCCACCCCAACCCTGTGGATGTTTAAGGAGTAACGTTTCACCTTAGGGTCTTTTTTTGTTTTTCGCAAATTGTTTGTCTATAACACATTCTAGGATCATGTCATGATTAAATAGAGGATTCAGCCAAAATTTACAATTTAGGCACTATCTGCTAGTTATGGTGGCCCAGAGGTAGCGGCCGCGACTTACAAATTGTAGGTCGTAGGTTCGAACCCAGACAGGCGCTTTACTTTGTGTCACCACTGCTCCCCAAAAACGGTGAAGGAAAATATCGTGAGGAAACGTTCATGTCCTTGAACCTTTAATTCGAAGACATGTGACATCTACCAACCCTCACTGGGCCTGCGTGGTGGCTCTGTCCCTGTATTACGGCCCACTCCCTCTCACCGAGAGAAGGCCTATATTCCAGCAGTCTGAACATTATAGGCCGATTATTCATGCTATCTGCTATGATAACGGTTTATAAGCAAAATTTGTAGTACTCAGTTAAGTACATAATACTTAATAAGTTATAGTTGATGTCGCAACTCTTCCTGCCATTATCTTAGAATTTGTTGTGTATCCAATTTTCCAAAAACCCCAAAAAAAAAAGGAATTTGCCCCTATGACGAGACGATCCGCCTTATGTACTTGTGTAAAGCTTCGCACGTTTTAAGATTTTTAAAGTTACCCTGATTGACTCTTTGCAGACCTACATATTTTTCCGATATTGAAATCACTGTTTTGTAACAAGAAATATTTACTAACAGTTACTTATGTAATAAAGTGATGTGATAAAGATGAAGACAAAACCTTTACAGAATGTATGTTTGACATTTTTCCATAGAATAATTATTTTTGTATCTTTGGTGGAGATTTTTTGTATTTTTGGTGGCAGTTTCACGCGCTTTGTTTCAGTTTTTTTGCTTGGTTTCTAGGGGTCTGAGTTTGAAAGTTGAAGTTAAAGCCTGTGAAATCGGTGTCAAAATCGGTTCGGCTGTTTCGGAAAGTAGCAACAAATAGACGGAGACAAACACTAAAAAAAATATTTTTGTTATAAGTATCGCGTATACCTTAATTCGTATGAATTTAGCATAAAGCTATTAATTGGACATTAAGTACAAACAGACACTAATTGTATTATCCTACTTGTATAGATTACTGTAATGTTTACTAGAATTCAACATCACCTTACAATACAAGAGAAGCTTCCCGAACACAATACGAGACCATTCCAAATCCCCCTATGATTTAATCACAGATTAACACCTTCATAAGCCAATGGGGCCGTAAAACCTATATCACATAAGCCCAGCCCGTAGATCTGCATTGTATAAGGATTATAGCAAGTTCAATGTCCAGTGGTCCGCTTATTACCAAACCCGTTGTTTCCTTACTGTTTTAGCGATAATGGATGTGTTACGTAATTATTTGCGTGTGATGTAAAAAGTTTCAAGACAAAGGTTTTAATAACAATGGTCTTATCACTTGGGTCTTAAAAATATTTCAAAAAGATTTGCTAGAATGTGGGTCGCACACTACTAGTATTCTTGTTCACCCCTCGTGCTAAGCTAAATGCTTGTGTTACAAGTTGGTTCACGTCGGTAGTCTAATGGGGTTTGAATTGGCAAGTAAATGATCGCAAGTCCCACGCCCTAGCCGCTTTCAATTGTAGACATTAATTATAGGATCAAAATATTGACATATATATTTCGTTACCATTCACAGTTTGTCGATATGTTTTAGGCACATCCAAACTCTCAGCTGCTACTGAGAATTTTATAGACCCAATAACAGTTTGTTCGACCTGAGAATCGCACCCAAGACGTTTAGCGCAGCTGTGGCTCTTAGGACCACTAGACTAATGAGGCAGTTCATTAAATTCGAAAACAACCATTACGTTATTCACAAAATACCGTAGGAAACGCTTCGTGAGCCTTAGCTCATCACAATTTTGAGGCCTTTGTCTGCTGCAATTTATGTCAGTCCTATTAACGTACAAGGACATCTAACATAACAATAACATTACCGTCTAAAATTTCGTTTCACGATCCATTACTTTACGTCCTCAAGTCTGGTAACAGACTACCATTTCAAAAGAGCTATGTAACGCGAATAAAGAAAGATCTCGTTCTACACCAGGGGTGGCGAAAATTGCGTGTTGTTTCCGCAGTAGATCTGGTGAATGCCTTTTATCTCGTTGATGGCGCATTACACCTAAACTCGGGTGTTTTTGTCCGTTCTGACTTATTGCATCGGAAGCGGCCGCTCACTGTGAAACGTTAACACGCAGCTGCTTGAGATTCTTAGCGGCAAGGGAAAACAAATATGTAGCTTAGAGGTAAAAGGTAATAAGGCCAATTATTTTTAAATTCGTCTTTGAAGGGATTTGATTATCTAAATGTGTATGTATTTAGAAAATTTAAATTTAGTGGTCCTTAGCGCTACTGCGACACTTCAGGTCTTTGATTCGATTCCCAGGTCGAGAAAGTCTTATTCGGTTGTTCTGTGAAATTCTCAGTAGCAGCCCCAAGTGTGGATTTGTGCCCGGTGATTAAATACTAAAAGTGCTCCCATATTGGTAGCAAACATTTTTACCCTTAAAACAAAAACTACCACAATATTTCAACTACGTGTTCTACGTGTTAACTCAGCTTTATTCCGCGGACGTGGGTTATGTTCACGGCACATAAATCCGCGGGTAGGCAGAGCTGAGTGCGGCGCAGGTACAGATAGCAAGCGTCACGGCCGCTATGCGCGGTCACGCACTGCTGCAACCATTTGCATACTGTCTGCTGAGAATATTCCCCGTTACGGTCCTTATATGGCACATGAGAGATACCCAACTTACGACCAGCATAATATGTAAGCACATATCATAAATATCGTCTCTTGTTTATCGTGAGTACTTGAGAATCTACAAACGATATACAAGCGAAGCGTTACCAATAATCAACAAACTGGCTATAGAAGACTGGAGCCCAAATCAAGAGCTACTTCCTTGCTGATCTGGTATCGTTGTACGTCGGGTCGTTGGGCTCCCTAAAAAATGGTTGAGCTACACGATGACTGATGTATGCGTTCCGTCAGTTAGGACAGGTCAACTCAAAGCTGGTATGGTTCTTTTTTCAAAAGGCCTGTTCAGATTTTGCCCTACATTGAACTCGCATATAATATAACTATTGTCTGGACTTTAAAAGAGACCATGATTCTCTGACTTTGTTTCGACGTTTCTTCTCAGAGGTCGTCAGATAGGAAACGTCGACGCCATCTAGTTAAAAAAAAATGTAAAAACGACTTGTAAAAGTGTCTTAAAAGATCTATTTACAGAAATAAATATCATTTCATTTCATTTCATTTACTACGAGTGACACAATGGGCTTAGTAGGTGTTTCGGCCGCTGGCTTTCGTCCGGTCCGGTCAAAAGAGGAATTTCATTATTATTAATAGATATTATAATTGCTTTTCGGACTTTACCTTTTTACAGGCAAAAGTAACGTCAGAAACATAATTAAATAATATGTATTTTTGTTAATGGCAATAAGCTGGCGGTTAGAGCAGAGGTCAAATTAACAATTGCATGCTAAAATCCATAATAAAAAATTTACAATTTTAGCAGTTCACAGAATTTGGACTTGATCATTGACGGAAAAGGACCCGGTACAAAGTAGCACTTGTCACTAACCAAAATTAATAATAACCTACAATTTGTGGGGTAGGTATCTAATAGAAAAATATGTATATATGTATGTATTATATAGCTTTTATATATATTCAAAGCAACCCGAAGCGTTGAACGAGCAACTTTTAAGTTACGAAACGACTTCAATAGCTTTAACTTAGACACTTCGATACTTATGCGGAGAAGTACTTCACAAATCTTAGAAGTTTCGGTTAAGACCACGTTTTGATACTTACAGATACATAAATATAATACATACTTACGTATGTATTATACACTGTACCTACATACTACTTATATACCTACATAATTGTATAGTTCTCCTCCTCGTCGTTTTCAATGTCAGCAAACAAATATATACAAAATTCAAGACCATCCCTATGGATCGAATTTAAAAAAACATTTTATAGCTATACCAACCAACCAAACTACCCATTTTTTTTGGATTAGCTAGTCATGTTTTTTTTTATTTATCGTCTTTATCTTTTAGTATTTAAGTACTACCTACTGCCACTATTTCCTAGGTTGTACGACGATGTCTTTCCTAAGCTACATATCGAAGAACAACAGCATCAAATATTCTGCCATGGCATATTCAGTCTCGGGGGCGAGCGGACGAGTTACATACGATACGATCGTACCGGGCGTGTGCACGTACACGTTCCCGTAACACGTAGAAACGTGAGCGTATCTACGTGTTCTATGTCTGCATTACGTGCCTCCGTTGGTCAATAATTTAATACAACTTCAGTTACCGACTATTTGAAAAAACCTTGTGAATATAGACGCAAAAGGAATAAAAAAAGTAATTCTCTGGAATCGATTCATATTTAGAACACATTAGGTAATAAGTCATTGTGTTCTAAATATGAATCGATCCTTCTATCCTTGGACATTCTTTTTTTTGTGTTAATGGCTCCGTGATCATTCCTTAGTAATTTTCTAATGTCCCAAAACATGGAATTCATGACGAAAGACAAAAAAAAAACTTTTGAATTACTTAGTTCTATTACTGGGGATTTTACCTAATAGGTAAACTATAACCTTACGTGATAGCAAATATATATTTATTTTTTTGTGTTATGTTTTCAATACTGTTATGCGGTATAAAACTCTACCATATACACAAAACACATTATTGTATATATAATTAATAAACGTTGTAGGTAAATTGATATTACAAATTTAAAGCAGCAATATTTTCTCTCACAACCCAAATCAAACATCGTAATTGAACAATTCAACAATTTCAGGCTAATGATGTTTAAACAAGTAAGTATAGAAAATTTATTTGAAGATGGTATCCTATATAGGTATAAAAATAATATTAACGAAAACAAAATTCTACTCACCTGCGCGCCTTTTCATTCCCTATTTAAAAAATACCCTAAGAAACTGGTTTCTAACACTTACGCGAATATTACACATTGAAATAAAACTACTTTTTACGGATTTCATCGAGTTCTATTGATATTTTTAATTCCCGACGTTTTGGATCCTTTACAGCATCCATGGTCACGGGTGGTGGGGTGTTGGTCGTCCAAATGTCAAAATTATCAACAGCTACCCTATATTTTGTTGATTATTATTTGATCCGGTCACGCAGAATGAGCTCACCGTATCCTTAGGTCTCGCAGTCTTGTGCTTGGATTTAGATTTAATGGAATCTATGATGGAGTTCCAAGCAGATGGTAAGACCCAGCCATCTTCTCTATTAAAATTTGGATGTTTTTTTTAATTTCAATAGCCTCGCGAATCCTCCTAGATAGGAATCGGTTTTCGGGTTTATCAAATCTGATTAAATATTTAAAATATCAATATAACGCGATAAAATCCGTAAAAAGTAATTTTATTTCAATCCCTAAGAAGTCAGCGTAATGGAAATAAAGGGCAAAATCTGCTTATAAGTGAAAAATCTGTTAAATCGTGAAAAATATAACAAACTTTTTTCTATGACAGCAAACTTTTTGCAATCTAATAGAAAGTCTCAAAAACTAAAGCGGCAAGAGAAAACAAACATAAGAAAAGTTGAACGCATTAGCTAACTTTAACCATTACAGCTCGTTAAAAATATTGTTAGCAGTTATTTTAAGGGCTGCGGCGCCCTTTGCGATTGCGCCCACGCCTTTTGTAAACAAACAAAAAAATGTGGTTAAATCTTTGGGAAGAATTATGACATACTACTTTTTAAGCACGTCAATTTGACTATTAATTAAGAGGTATCAGCGGATTGGGAAATCTGACATTAACTTTTTTTCTATTAACTTAAGCAATTATACAATTTTATGGGAATTTTGTGGGGAATCTAAAACATACTTATTTAAAAAAATGTTTCCTTGTGTTTAAAAATAGAACATATTGTTTCCCAGATACTTACGTATTATAAAAGTTCGATTCTTTAGTAGTGGAAGAACCTTAATACCCTTTTCATCGGACAGAGGCGATATAACCAACCTTAAAACTTCAAAACTCACTCTCATTCTCCCTATAACTCAGAACCGCTACCATCACGAATGTGCAATCTAATTAAAATCCAATTCCATTACAAAAAGATGTTGTTACAAGCTTCTCTACAAATTATCTGTTCGTTTGAGCAAAGTAATTCACTCATTAATTCAAACAGCTAAGCTGCCTTAGCTGCATCATTCGTTAGCTTAGAGTCACCGAGTAGGTAGGAACTCCATAAGCGCGCACTATAGATGCACCACTAAAGCTTAGTTCTGCCGTCTGGAAAATCACTTCAGTGTTGCTCCATAAAACAATGATTATTGTAGATAACCTGTGTGTTATGCAGGATAATTTCAATATAGGTAAATAATAACTATATGTTCGTTAAACAATTGTATTGTGAATATGATATTTTTCATTTCAAACTGAGAATCTTAAAAACATTTTACGGATTTGTGGTCCAACAAATATACCCTCTTTCAGTTTTCCCTCTAGTTAGTAGTTAAAAAAAAACATTTGACTGCAGGAAGAAATTGTGACGTGATAAAATATTTCTGCTAACACTTTTAGGTTTAAGGAAGGTTTAACATATTTATATACATTTATTTTGTAAACTAGTGTTATCAACACTACATCCTGTAAGATATTACTATTTTATGTATTTTAACGAAGCGATGACGACAACAGTCGTACAACAAAGGATCTGGTCAAAGGATTCCCTTTGCAGAAGACTTGAGAAACAGCCGGACATCATTACTCGCTAACTCTGACTTGCATAGGGCAGAATGGTGCACGAACGTACCTTTAGCCTTTGAAATATATTACTAAAAGGTATTAATGCCAATAGTTTTATATAGCAAGTATACAGTTATTACTTGTTTATTTGTACACAATCTACGAAAAGACACAATAATAATAAGCCACACCCACACAACCCCATCGTAATGAACTACCACCTGCCACAATAACGATTTTAACTTTTAGTACTCAGTTGATGTTACTTCTACCATGAACCTAGAATAGACACATAACTTGCAAAAGTAGTAGTAGTAGTAGTAGTAGCAGTAGTGGTAGTAGCAGCAGCAACAGTAGTAGTAGTAGCAGCAGTAGTAGCCGTAGTCTTAGTAGTAGTAGCAGAAGTAGTGGTAGTAGTAGCAGCAACAGTAGTAGTAGTAGCAGCAGTAGTAGTAGCAGTAGAAGTGGTAGTAGTAGCAGTAACAGTAGTACTAGTAGCAGCAGTAGTAGCCGTACTCTTAGTAGTATTAGCAGTAGTAGTAGTAGTAGTAGTAGCAGCAGTAGTAGCCGTAGTCTTAGTAGTATTAGCAGTAGTAGTGGTAGTAGTAGCAGTAACAGTAGTAGTAGTAGCAGTAGTATTAGCCGTAGTCTTAATAGTAGTAGCAGCAGTAGTAGTAGAAGTAGCAGTAGTGGTAGTAGTAGCAGCAACAGTAGTAGTAGTAGCAGCAGTAGTAGCCGTAGTCTTAGTAGTAGTAGCAGTAGTAGCATTAGTAGCAGTAGTAGTAGTAGTAGTAGCCGTAGTAGTAGCCGTAGTAGTAGCCGTAGTAGTAGTAGTAGTTATAGTAGTAGTATTAGTGCCTGCCGGCATGACTGCATGCTAGCATAAATGGGTCCGCACGCCCGGGGAAGAACTACCCTCTCACAGAATATCGACTAGCTAGGTAGCTCGCCTGCTCGTTTGCCGAGTACCTAATCCCGCAAAAGATAAAATAAAAAAATATCAATAGCAATGTAGGTATGCCTAGCATGGCATACCGGTAGTGTGTCTTCCATTTACACCAATAATGACAGAAGCTGTGCATTTGTCAGTAGTTAAGACCACTTCTCGGAAGCCTCTGTAAAGCGGAAATCACGCCGTCAAAGGGACAGTAATCACATTGCACTGAATTTTCTTTTTCCGCTATTCATGATTGCTGTGTTAGCTTTGCGTGGGCGTAAATGAATTTGGAATTGCTGGTCTACGGTGGTTCCAGTACTGGGTAAGAATTTTTTTTAAATATATTTACATCTGAAACAACCACGATACAGGAGAGAATCCTATTTTTGGGGCATCACGTTTTTTAAATTTAAGTAGAGATGGGTTTTTGCCAAAGTCTTTTGGGCTAAGAAATAAGTGCCTCGCTACAAAATCATCTTATAAGTGGATGGGTTCTGCCATGTCATTTTGACCAAAAGAAATGCCCGGGCATAAACCCATTTCTAGGTGTGAGAACGTAACAAACAAATGGACGGACAGAGTTACTTTGCATTTAAACCTAAGTATGGATTACAATGCGTGGCAAAGAAAAATAACTTAATAACCAAAATTAAATTATCTCTAGAGTCAAATTAGCCAACATACTCTTGGCGCAGCATCTCCAGAAACGGGCACGGAGAGGTGCCAATGTTCCTAGAATAAACCCATCCATAGATTGACCAAGGCGTATGTATGATGTCTTGCTATATTAAATTTACGAGAGGCGGTATTTTGAAGTTCGCCGCAACTTCAAAACTAATCGTCACAATGTTCGTCTACCCGCAAGTGCCGCCCCAAGTTATTGAACTCGTTTTACACACAACTTAAATAAGTACTTATACAGCACAGCTAATATTCTGGTAATGAAAGTTAACTTTTCGGTTAGCTATGAACATCTAGCTATTCGTCGTAACGATAATAATTAATCCGATGACATGGATGGTGCGGTTGCTGAACGATCGGCTTCTGCGTTACGACTCGCCGATTGGATTCCCGCACATACAAATATTTGTGAACTACAGGTAGTTGTTAAACTAAGCGTTAATGTAGATGAGCATTTGAATTTTTACCTAAAGACATTCACACTATCTACAGTAATTTCTAATGTCGGATAAATAACTATTAAAAATATGTACAAAAGTATAATATATAAATATAATAAGTAGTAAGTATATTTTAAAGTACTTTCAAGGCAAGAGCAATAATGAAATACCAAATTGTTGCGCTACCTGAAGGATTGGTTTCAGGAAAGGTTATTTCAGTATACCCACGGAATAAGTTCAAAACTATGTAAGACAAATATCTATAGAAAAGCGACCCCAGATTAGGAATTTCTAACTTCTATTATTTCACCTATTACATGGGACCTAAACATACCGGCGAAGCGTGAGTGTACATTAGTACACCTCTGCCTAACCCTTAGGGGAATACATGCGAGATGGTATGTTTGATAGAAAGTCTTCTCATTAGATATGTAGGTAAGGTTTTTTTATTTCGTTCCAAGTTTTTACCACAATAGATACTTAATGCGATTAAGGTTATTTGAACATTTTTTTTTGTGCAAATTATACTATCATACGATCGGATATTTTCTTAGAGACTTATGACACACACTTCAGCTAACCCCCTTACATTCAACCGCTATTGAAGCAACACTTAAATCTATAAAATAGCTATTATAGCAATATAGCATCGATATACATCGGAAGGTCGAACTTGCGCTGAGAGCTTTTAAGATGCACTGACTTGACAAAAGAGTAAGCGATCACAAAATGTGTGGACACTCTGTGTGGCCTGCACAATCTCGAGTGTATTTAAAGGTCAACGCGAGGTCTAGAATGTAAAAGATAAAAGTGCCGTTTCTTTATGAATCAAACTTCTAATATTTATTATTAAGGGTCTATGGGATAAATACGTTATCGTTAAAACTTCGTAGCTCTTAGCTCTTCTGGACTTAATCCTCTTTCAGTGAACACTGCGGAGCCCTATCTTCAGCAAGTCGTCACTCCTCCTGGCCGGCGGGCGTACTACACTACGCTTGCCTACCGCTTTCTTCACGTCCAATGGTTGTCGATTCTCTGAGAGATAATTTTTCGGACGCCCAATTCCTCCCTCAATCCCCATCCTTCTCCTTTTCTCCTTCCCCTCACTTTCCCTAAATAGGCTCGGAATGTCCATGGGTGGCGATGACTACTTACCATCAGGCGCCGCCTGCCCGATTGCCGAGTTATCCCATAAAAAAAATATGTGACTGAATCATGGGCACCTAAGATAAAATCCTACTCATGTTCAATCTCTACCATCTGTTAAATCGTAGGTTTAACTACGATTCATCATGCCACTCTATAAAATAGGGAACCCAGTTTCTAACTAACTCGACCTATTCCTATTACTACACCAATTATTATAAATTTATAAGGCGAATGTTAGTGGCAGCGTCGGGAGGGGTCGCCCTAGAAGGGCGTACACCGATCTTATCGGCGAGGTTCTCCAAAAAGGTCAGGTGCGTAGTACTCGCAACCGGCGCCTGTGTATGAAAAGATTTATGAATGTGGAAGAACCGAAAGAGATATGCAAGATTCGTAGCAAGTGGCAGTCCATAGTGACTGCCTACGCCTGGGGGGAAAAGGCGTGAGTGTATCTATGTAGGTATGTAAAATTATTATTCAAGGCAACATTTAATCTTCGGGAGTCCCCTCCATTCTAAAAATTATCAATTATTAAATACCTACACTACTTTAGTTTAATACGTTGGTAGGTACTTAATAATTGTTTACTATTATATAATATATTAGTAACCGTAATATAAGCGAACAGACGACAGTAAGCCGCCCAAAAATACATAAAGTGAACTTTACCCATGATGCGTAAATTACAAATTACGATTATTTACACGGGTCGGGTATCCCACGTAGCCCGGGCCAGCTACTACGTGCCGGTGGCTGCCTCGTTCCGTGGTAACCCCATTATCGGCATAGTGGAAAAATATAACAGCAATACCTGGTCGATGTAGATTAAATAGGGTTAAATATAACTGAACGGTTAATGTTTCAGAAATCGATTTGCATACAGAGAGTGGTTTTGTGGAAGTATTGCAGATACGTTACCCGAGCTCTAAAATGTCAACAAGAAATCAAGGCAATTGCCTGGATCGAGTTTAGTTATGCACTAACCAGTGTTACGATGGTACGTTCCGTAAAAATAATTCGTGCTTAGTACTTTTATAATTTGTGCGAACAACATGCCTCCATGTGTTTATATAAAAGGCGTAATTGAATTAACTCATAACCAGAAACTAGTTTGTTCAGAATCGATTACACTACTTTTTAACATACGTAAGTTATTTTTTACCTTTGAGCCGAGTCTAAAGGTTTCTTAAACGAACGCTACATTCATGACCGATGCCGACGTTTCAAGCAGAAATATGTCATAGATTATAGAAACATGCATGTGCACATATTATTAATTGCACGTTGTAGGTTCTTGGGATGGAAGTTAGGCTTCCAATTATTTTGTGGCGCTAACGGGCATTTCCAATTCGGAGCAAGCTCTGGACTAAATGGTTTTGAGATAAGCATAGCTTGATGCGGGCTGATTACCATTTTATTATTATAGATTACTATGAAAAATGTATTTAAATATACGGTACGATGTACCTAGATAAATATTTAACGTCGACAGTCCTAAGCCTGTGTAAAGTATGAAGAGAAGATTCCAATTCATTACATACCGCATCCGCAGCCGTACGCGTACTTCATGGACTAGGTGGAACAGATATTTGGATCGAGTATTTATTCGGAATTGGCACCTAGTACCAAATTTACCTAGTACGACTCATCTCTAGTCTGTGAGGTACGCACGGCTACACATCAAGCTATACAAATCCAGTATACGCTGGCCTTGAATTGTGCAGAAAACCTTTACAATGGGAGGTCAGTCTAAACTTGTTTTGAATAGCTTGATGTGTAGCCGTGTGTACAGCAGACTAATAGTGCTGTGTGTAAACGGATGTGGATGTGGTCAATCTTTGTTGGTAATTGGTCTTAGTCTATGATTTTCTATATACTACTATACTCTTTGGTCTAAGGTGTAAGAGAGGTCTAATATGGTCTATAGTCTATGCCACAGATGTATCTGTGGACTGTAATCTGTATCTGCTCCGAATCCATGCCAAAAATATTACAAAAGAAAACTGTGTCTATGCTCTAAAAGTCTGTGCAATAACAAATTACACTATTACAATGAATACAAAATACAAAATGGCAGGCGATATAAACAGTAATTTAAATACTGAAAAATTAATTAACTTAATTAAAAACCGACCAGCACTGTACGATAAAACATTGTTAGGCTATACTGACCGCCCATTGAAGCAAAAATTATGGTTGGAGATCTGTGAGCAAATGACGCCAGGATGGATGTATCACAATCTTAATGCAAAAGTCCAAATAGGTTAGTTTTATCCGCGGCTTTGCTCGTGTAGACATATTTTTTGGAATTCAAGTTGTTATTGTTTATTATTTAAAAAAAAACAAATATAAATTAATATCAACACCATCTTTTGCCTTCATTTAAACAACTGAGTAGTAGGTATAAATGGCACTATCTTGTCCTTATCACGTTTGTTATTGTTAATTTTGCTACAAAATTACTAGAGCTTAACTCACGCCGAAAGTACTGACCTTAACTGCCGTCTCCCCAGGTGGCAAACGATCGATGAGGATTTTCCGTACTATAAAAAAAGCTAGATAATGACTAGCTATTACTATACTACCCCCTCAAGTTCAATATGCAATCACCAACAAAACGTTCTGCTTTAGAACCGGAGGCGCAAACGCCGCTCCGAAAACGGCGCGGCCGTTTTCGGAGCGGCGTTTGCGCCTCCGAAAACAATGACAATTCTTAGCACATGCACCACTCAATCCATCGGAGGTACTTTTGGAAGCAACTCTAAACAGGTTATCACCTATATATGATAAGACTAGAACCCCACACCAACTGTGGAAAAGGCTACAGTGATTTGTCATTTTGTTGCATACCACAAAGGCAAACTCAACTCGGAAAGCCATTGCCATTATGTGGAAATTATTTTTAACCGACTTCATATAGCACCTACAAGTTAATAATATCATCAGTAATAATATGAATTATTTATTTCAGGAACAAAAGTCCAGAAAAAATGGCAGGAAATAAGATCTTCCTTCCAAAAGGAATTAAACTTACAGAAAGTAGGACATCTGTTGGGTAAATGTTCAAATAGGCGTAACAAATACCGTTACTTTGATAATCTAAGCTTTCTTCTGCCTACAATGAACTTAGAGTTGCCACCTTCAGGGATCCAGGTGCATAATGTAGAAGCCACTGATGTTCCCACTACAACAAATTCTCACCATACTAGTCAAACATCAGGCAAAAACCTGAAAAGGAAACAACCTGATAAAGAACCATACCTAAAAATCTTTAATATTCAGTCAAATAAAGAAATAGATGAAGACAAGCATTTCTTATTATCAATAGTACCATCATTACAAAGAATGACTCCTACTCAAAAAATTAGAGCGAAAATGATGTTTTTGCAAGCAATACATGATATTGAAGAAGAAAGTCAACGGACACCATGTCCTCAATTTTTTATAAATGAACTTGGTAACCATCAAGCACGCCAATTTGGGTCAACACCAACTTCATGTACCACAGCTTCAGATGTTCAGATCATTAGTGACCCGCAGAGTATTACACAAAGTTCCCAAAATGTAATACTAAGCTCTCCAAGACTAATAGAAAGTCTGCCATGTCAGATACAAAGTTCGCAAAGTCTAATACAAACTACTCCAAGATTAATACAAAGTCCACCAAGTGAAACACATAGTTCCCAAAGTCTTGTACCATGTTCTCAGAGTCTGGTACAAAGTTCGTCAATACTAATACAGAGTCCTCCAAGACTAGCACATAGTCCGCCAAGTCTAGTACAATGTCCGCCAAGACTAGTACAAAGTCCGCCAGGACTAGTACAGAGTCCGCCAAGCCAACTACAAAGTCCACCGATAAAAATAGAAAATTTGCCAAGCGTAATGCAAAATCCACCAACAATTAAACAAAGTCCACCAAGAATTACACTAAGTCCGCCGAAAGTTATACAAAGTTCCCAAAGTCCAGCACCTCAACAAGCCAATCAAAATCATGTGGCAATGGTGTGGATAAAAGATAATTCTCTTTTATTTGAAGAACCCCCAATGCAATCACCAAATAGTTTCAAAGATGAAATTATTATTGATGACGACTAGAGAAAGTGAAAGAAAATTATTGATGGGTTTCTGCTTTGGCATTATTGGCACATAATCTATTTTGTTACAATTGATAATGGCATTTCAATGTTTTTAGTGTATTAAGTCTATTGTTCTTAAAAGTTTCCTGATGGGAAAACGAATTATATAAATGAGTAAAATAAAACAAAATTATGTAGTTTTCCAATTATCTTCATATTAACATGAAAAACGTAACTTGTCATAAATAATATTATTTTACAGTTCAGAAATCACAATGTCAAAAATATGAGCGAAAATAAACATCTCGATAACTTTTATACAAAATACAGAAGAGATTTACAATAAATAGAACATAATGAAATGGGTGGGAAAGCAACTCATTTGTTTAAATTATCCAGCTTATCATTTTTTTTAATCTTTCCGAGATTGAATTGGCCTAATCTATCAGTCATGTGAACATAATTTATAAAAACATAATTCTTATTGAGTTTTTGCACTTGATTGCTTACTAGGAGCCCGCTGCTACAATTCTTTTTAATTGTGTCAATCAACTTGCATGACCAAAAACGTTATGCCCAAACGTCTGCGAACGTGCAAGACTTCATTAAATTTACATAATATCTCATTTACGCCCAACCTGTGTTCACAACTAAACATGTTTCGGCTGATACTTTATACTGGCGATCTCAAATCAAATAAAAAGTTTTTATTATATCTGAGCTCGCGATAAGACTATGTTAAAACATTGTATCTTACGAGGCAATTAACACATTTACGTTTACAAGAACATTGAACACAAGTTGAACAAGTTATTGGGTGGCGAGCAAGAAAGTGTAAAAACACGTGTCAGAATATTAAAGCAAAAGAAATATTTTATACAAGCACCCAAACCAATAACAGTACAAAAATAATGCACAGTATTAATTGAGCCATCCATTTCGACAGCCGAAAAAATACTCTAATGAGGCAAAAAGAAAACATCAACGCTAATGCTCCATATCTGAATTTTCAATACTTATACGTAGTTCAAGTTGTTTTACTTTCTTTATACTACACATAATTCGCATTCGATACATTTATATTTTTCTGATTTTCGATTTCGAATTATAACTATGTTACATTCTACTCGTGTTTAATGGTGGAGACAGACTGATCTAACGTAAGCGATGCAAAACTCAGGCGTCGCTTTTTATATCTTAGCCATTCGAGTACATGACCCATGTTATTTAAATACCGTCATTATAAGAATAAATGATATTTTAAAAGAAAAAAAAAATGTTTTTATTGTAATTCATTGAGAGTTCCTATCCTAGTATCATATGATCACATTCTATTTGATTCCGATGATTTTGTCCTACATGCATTTGTACACTTTTTGTCATACATACATTTGATAGCTTGAGAACATCAAGTTCGAGGGATGCTTGTTCGGTTAATGCACTAGCATATAATATGTTATAAGACATGTCCTAATTTAGACATCCGGGGTATAATGAAAGTATATGTTAATATTTAGTTACATATTTAACGAACACTAACTATGCACGTAATCTAGTATATTCATAGGGCTATATAAAAGCGGAATACCACTTGAAATTTGGAATACGGATAAAGTCTACGATAAAGTGATAAAATGGAAAGTAATTGTGAAAAGACCCTCAAGATTGGCAAAAAAAATATTTGCGGGTAGCACCGTCGACCACAGCTAGTAGTTACACCTATTTGAAATTAGATTCTGATCGTGATTTTGTCTGCGAGGACTAGAATTGGGAACAACCTGGACAAACATTATCGACTATTAAGTGTTAATCCAGATTATAAACTGTCTGTACGCAAAATTCCATCCAAATCCTTTACCCGTTTTTGCATGATGACTTACAAACATCCAGAAATGCAAAAAAAATATAATTATGTAGTAATATAATAATGATGTACATTAGAACAGTCCGTATACGCCAACCTTAAAAAACCTTGTAATGCGAATGAATGTAGTTGTTTTATTCTAATGATGAAAATTAATTGTCTATATATCAGATACATCAATGTAAATTGTTATCATATCAGTCAAACTGATAGGTTGGACTACAAAATAAGCGTAGAACGCACACCAAAAGTCAATTACGAACGGAGCTTCTATCAACTAAAAAAATAAATAATGTATAATAACAAAACTGAATATTAAAAAGGTACTGTCCAATCAACTTTTCAACACAAAACCAGAGTATTATGCAATGCTTAGTATACTTAGACAATAAGATACAATACATCCCTACAAAAATACCGCTTATTTCGAAGTCCAACAAAATTTGTTAAGATACTAGTTTTATACAAATGGAAGTTATTATACGTTTGCACTGCGTTGGCATCAAGTACATTATTTTATTAAAACATAGCCCATAAGCAATTACTTCGTAGTAGGTAACAGTATAGTTATAAACATACATTCAATGCGTTATCAAAAGCTACCGTTAATATATCGCCGCTGCCTTATGAGACTCATCCTTGTCGAAAATACGAAACACATTTCTGTTTTTATATTATAGCACTTATATACAAATTCATACATACATACATACATATTGTCACGCCTGTCTCCCATGGGGGTAGGCAGAGACTATAGATTTCCACTTGCTACGATCCTGGCACACTACTTTCGCTTCATCTACATTCATTAATCTCTTCATGCATGACCGTCGGTTTAGGGTGCTCGGAACCTGGCCTTTTTTAAGAACATCCGCAATTTGGTTGCGGTACGTTCGCCGAGGTCTTCCCCTTCCAACTCGTCCATCCATACTCACCATATATACTTGTTTCGTCAATCTCCGTTCATCCATTCTCTCTACATGACCAAACCATCTTAACATACCTTTCTCAATCCTTGTTACTACATCTTCTTTCACTCCACAACGCTCCCTTATCACACTGTTTCTCACTCTATCTTTTAGCGTAACACCACACATACTTCTCAAAGCTCTCATCTCTACAGCATTTATTCTGCTTTCATGTTTCTTCTGCCATACCCAACTTTCACTACCATACATTAGTGTCGGCGCCAACACTCCCCCAATCACAGCCAGCCGTGCCTTTTCGGACACTTTCCGACTATTCATGAAGGTGTGTAGCGCCCCATTCACCTGGTTACCAGCACTCACTCTCCTTTCAATGTCACTCTCATGTTTACCATCTCTAGTAAACATAGAGCCCAGATATACAAACTCTTTCACTTGTTCTACTCTTACGCCACCTATCAAAATATTGCACGCTGTCATAACTTCATCCCTTTCAAAGACCATCACTTTTGTCTTGCTTACATTCACTTTCATTCCCTTACTCCTAAAAGCACCGTCCATAATTGTTACCATCTTCTGTAACTCCCCCTCCGATGGAGCAAGGATAACTTGATCATCGGCATAGAGGAAACATTTGACGAGTAACTCATTCATCCTTAAACCACATTCGCTCTCTTTCAAATCCTTCAGACAACTGTCCATGAATAAGTTGAACAGCCACGGTGACGCTACACATCCTTGTCTAACACCCTTATTGATGTCAAACCATTCAGTATAGGCCCCGTTTATCCTGACACACGCACTGGAACCCTCATAGAGCGATTTCAGTGCCCGAATCAGGCTGCCATTCACCCCATACATGGACAGTGCTGACCACAATTCATTCCTAATCACTCTATCGTAGGCCTTTTCCAAATCTACGAATGCGCAATAGACTTTTTGGCCATTGGCCAAACATTTTTCGGCTATGCATCGCAAGGGAAAAACCTGATCCGTACATCCCATGCTCTTTCTAAATCCCGCTTGCACATCCCATATTTTGTCCTCTGTTCCTTTCACGACTCTCTCGATCAAAACTTTTGCATACAATTTACCGACAACGCTGAGAAGGCTAATGCCTCGGTAATTTTTGCAGTCTTGCTGTGACCCTTTTCCCTTGTAGAGTGGCACAATCACGGCTTTGCTCCAGTCTTTTGGTACAAGCCCGTTACTCCAGCACAAGTTGAAAAGGCGGTACAGTTGACTAGCTACCACGCCTTGTCCAGCCTTCAGCATTTCGGTCGATATCCTATCATATCCTGCAGCTTTTCCCAATTTCATACTATCCAACGCTTTCACAATTTCATCCATACCAATACTATCCTCACTTTCTACTGTTTCATCCATCATCGTGGTAGACACCTGTACTAACTCCCTTTCAAACAATCCTTCAAAATATTCTTTCCATCTTTTTAACATGCTTATTTCCCCATTCACGAGACTTCCATCTTGGTCTCTGACTTTATTGAGCTCCGAGGTCTTTGTTTTTCCTCGAGCTCTTTTTATGGATTTCCAGAAAAATTTAATGTTACGCTGGAAATCCTCAGACAACCGTTTATCGAAATCATCCTTCTGCTCATCCTTCTTCTTTTTCACAATTTCTTTTACGATACCTTTCATTCTTTTATATTCCTCTTTGGCCTCGGACACATCCTCGTCCTTAGCCTTTTGCACTCTTTGATTGGCTCGTATAGCTAACCAATCTACCCATGCTTTCTTCTTCTTACAAACTACTTCCTGTACTTCTTTATCCCACCATACATTCTCTGTTATTCTATAATTTCTTCTTACAAATTCATGCTTGTGAAAATATTTAGGATACAACGAGAAATTGTATATTCGTAATTTCTTTTTAAACTTTTTATTGTAACCCGACGTGTGTCTTTTATCGTAAGAACATTATCAAACAAAGTAAAAAATTTAAAGATACGAACAAAACTGAAACTTAACATACCTTTTTTATCGATTAGCTAGTGTTGCTGCTCCTGAACAGACACTATTCAAAGTTAACTTTGTGATTATTTTTGTATATTTAACAATACGCAATAGATTTCTCAAAGACATGAAATTATTTACAGTATAATACCGATTGTCAGGTTATTATCCACGTCGGACATCACTGAACATGACATGATTTCATCGTACTATTTCAACATACATACGCATATAAAACGCGCGTAATATCAACAACTAACTAAATTACACTATTGTAGTTAAACTACATTTCGCTAGATTCACAAAAATAACCATTTTACAAGGGGTTCTAGCACCTCTGTCGTTAGAAACACGTATCTATTTCTTTGGGAGAGATACTCGTCAAAATGTTACATGATACATGGTATGAAATATACAGTTAGTGACAATGAATGTTGACTTCAACAGGATAAATTAAAAATAAATAAATTCAATAACACTTCTCGTCGATAACAATTTGTGAACTTATTTATGTACAATTAAATACTTATCTACAGTGTCGTAATATCATAAGGTTTATGACTGGATAACTCACTGTCGTCGTTCGACTGAATCACAAGCGTTACTATAACTAAAACAGACACTATCGTCTCATGCGTTTGCGCCTGTGGCCCTTGCGGCATTATGAAAAGTCATTAAACTGCGCCAGAGCCGTCTTCACTCTGTAACAATACAATCATGTCATTACAATACCATTCCCATAATAAGAATAATATTAACGATTATGAGCTCAAATAAAATTGGAAAGCGTGGACTTATATGTAGGAGTACATAAAAACCACTACTATCCAACTGTTCAATCTAAGCTGCTATTTATTTCGCCCAATATACAACTTTAATTTTTATTTAACCTTAAGCCGATGCACCCCAACTTTTATTTGATTTGAAAAGTAAGAAAAAATACATAATTTTCAACTCACGTAGTGACGTGCTAACCTAATTTACCTAATTTGCGCGAGTGGATACGAAGTAGTTAAGGGGGCCGGGCGGCGCAGGCGAGTGATTGAATTCCCCATTCAGTGTTTCTTGCGCCGATTTTCGTAATAAAAATGGGTGTCCAACTTGAATATTTTTTAACATGTTTTGGGACAAAACTATAATCTACCTTAAGCTAAAAACCCTTGCAATCGATTCTGTTACTGATTCTGAACAAACTATTTTCGGCTTTCGGGTAAATAAAAACTTAAGTGGTATATACTTAAGCATAAACGTCGTTTCTTAAAGAAGTGTCTATGGATCCCTGGACTTCTATGGAGTCTGAGACATGAAGTGCTATGAGGGGTCCACAACCACAGTCTTGACAGGGCTTCTGCGGGACTTTTGAATACCCGGAAGGGGTTTGTCACTACAAAAGTTAAAGAACGACTATTCTAAAGGGTTTTTATAGCAATAGGTGGTAATGAAGCATACGGTCCACCTGTTGGTAAGCCGTTACTGTAGCCTATGAATTCTCCAACTTCAGGGGTATCGCTCAAGTGTTACCGACCTTCTAAACATTGGCGTAGCGTGCCTTAGAGGGGCTCTATATCAGGGGGGGGGGGGTTAATGAAGGGTAAAGATTTTAGGCATTTTTTTTTTGTCATTTTTGACAGTCAGCATTTATGTCAGTTTTTTTTTCGGGAAGCACGACATTAATTGACATTGTGACATTTTTTTTCGTTGTATTCCGTTGGGGGCTCCATATCATTGATACGGCTGATAGGGAGGTAGCTACGCCCCTGCTTCTAAAAAAAAAGCGAGGGGAAGGAGAAAAGAATAAGGAAGGGGACTGAGGGAGACATTTCTGCCTTCGAAATGTTATCGGGTGGCCAACTATGATGACACAGTATAATAGTGAGGTAGGAGTATGTAGTATGTACTTGTCGTGCAGATGAGCGGCGTCGTGCCTTGCGCGCAGCAGCTTGAGCGCGCGCAGCACGCCGAGGTCGGCGAGGCGGGCCTGCCGCGCGCCCGCGCCCGCCTCGCCGCGCCACACCAGGTTCCCCGCCACGAACAGCGCCGCTTCCTGCAGCTTGCTCTCCGGGTGGGCCTGGATACACATACAAATCAAACTTTAAGGGTAAAGCGTCAGAGTTGGCCGCGAAGTACAAAATTTTCTTGGTTATTCTATTCTAGGTATGTCGGCTATTCTAGGTACATGGCAAAGAAATTGCGACATAAACAATAACTTATTCACAATTGAATATTAAAACTTTTGCTTAAAAAATGTTATCGTAGGAGATTTAGGTTTATTTGTCACAAAAGTGACAAATTACACTCCACTCGAATCCACAATTTTACACCAAAATTCTGGAGAATAACGAATTTCGCGTCCAACCTCGACGCATTAGCCTTAAAGCCCGTCACACAACTAGCTATAATATCTATTATGATTACAGAAAGACATGAAGACAAAATATGCATTATAACATCGTTTTGGCCGGTGGTAGCTCGCTATAGTATATATTATAGTGTGACGGAGTTTACAATTCGTTCTAACAGCAAACGCTGGACGATACACGCGATTACCAATACAGCACAGTCGAAAAAACCTTGAGCTATCCGACACAGATATATACAGAAGAACATTGACGGACAAAAAGTGACAAACACTCACTCCTCGCATTACATTCCTGCTTTACACTATTTAATTCCTGTTGGGTTAGTCTCTTACAAATAAAACGAAACAAACGGGAAAGATTTCTAGTTTATTTGCCGATAAGTTTAAAAAACACCATTCACTCGGTCATACATTCAGTCACACTTGTTACATAAGCACATACCTTCCGTTGTCTTTTGCATCGCCCATTGAATCGCTCTCGTCACGTACTCGGTGGATGTTTGCCCCCGATTCGATGCTTGGACCTAGGGCCAACATCCCAATATGATCTCCGACATTCTTGCAAAAATGAATGTTAATTCATTTTAGCAGAAACGTCATTGTCATCTTCAAAAATTAGATTCATGTTTGCAAGACAAGGACCTTGGTACAATGCAATATGCAGGTTTGTGCTGAATGTTTCAAAGATGCTGATGAACTTCTACTGAGGTCATCATTCACACTTTCTTCCATAAATGTCTAATATGTTAAATACGACGCTTTCTATTCAAGGAATGACACTGACAAATTTATTTTTCGTTATAAAAACTTATTCATTAGAAACACTTTCCATCAAAAACTTCTCAATATTATTTTACGTAAACGTTAAGTGGTCAAGTAACTCAAAGTAAAGAGGTAATGTATTTGCAAAATGATTATTCCATGCTTTCATCATGAAAGAAACATCTATAACGGCTTTCAATCATATTGTATTCATCACTCATTTAGTAATTCAAACGCTTCTTTCACCCGTCACGTGATGTAGCGTAATGCAGTCCTGATAATTTTCGCTCACAGTACTCTTCCAATTAATCGAAGCGATATTTATGAGACAAATGAGATGGTAACTGGATAGCTAATCGGAAAGGATCTTCAGAAAAAAACTTATTTTATGAAAAGTTAGATTTCAAACTATTGTTTGATTTATTTTACAGAATCAGCTATTATAATTTATTCATTCAACATCGAACTTGAACAAGAGTTCTTGTTCAAGTTCGATGTTCAATCGGAAGGAAGAGAGAGAGTGGAACCGTCACCCATGTCATCATCAAAATCTACACCAGATCATGCTAGAATAGGCCTCTCCTACTGCGTGACGTGACAGTCTAGACAAAAAAGTTTCTCGTGTTTACAAACACATCTCGAGAATCACGAATTAAATTTGTGACAAAAAGTAACGGACCTTCCAGTTTCGTTAGTTATTTGACCCGCCGCAGCTTCGCACGGTTGTAAACAGTTGTCGTCATAATTCAACCAATTTATAAAAACCTTAACAAATTATACTCCCAAACTGCCTGTCTAGAGCACATATTGTATCAAATAGCATGTCCTCCGATAAAAACCAAACGAGATCTATTAAAAGTCAACTTAAATTTGGAAAAAAAAACCTGCCTGTCTTTTGGTGAAAACAGCATGAAAATCAATTGAGTTGTTTTTGAGTTTATCACGGATAGACAGACGAGGCGGGCGACTTTGTTTTATAAAATGAAGGGATAGAGTAAGGTTTTAGTAAATGCTTGACACAGATAATATTGACTTGAGGAATAATCTTACCAGGTAATCCACTAGTTTCCTTAGGACGTCTTCGTTGGCCATGATGAGGTCCTTCGCCTTCTCTCCATCGCCGATGTTGCCAAGGATACACAGCGCTTGTTCTTTCACCTCGGCAGGGTACGAACCTTCTAGCACTACTATCACGGCCTGATGGGAGAAAAATATATTTATTGTTTATTGTTCCTACAGGGAAAGGGATCTTAAGAAAAGGTTGGAAGAGTGTAAAAGACTGTCATTTAGGCGCATCTGGTGGGACTGGAAGTCGAAACTAACATAACAGGGCTAGGAGGATCTTTTTTTTTTTTTTTTATCAGCCCGGTTGATCCCACTGCTGGGCAAAGGCCTCCCTACCTTCCTGCCATTCCTCACGGTTTAAGGCTTTTACGGCCCAATCTCTTAAGTAGGAGTCCAGTTCGTCCCGCCATCTCCGCCTGGGCCTTCCGCGTCGTCTAACACCTTGTGGGCTCCACTCTGTAGCAAGTCTAGCCCACAAGTCGTTCGACATACGGCACACATGCCCGGCCCAGTTCCACTTCAGAGTAGCGGCTTTTTGGCCAACGTCTGCGATTTGTGTTTTGGAGCGCAGTATGCTATTTCGAATGCGGTCTGATAGCCTGACTCCCAAAATACTGCGCTCCATGGCTCGCTGGCAAACCCCGAGCGCGGACTTTTGATGTTCTGTCAGAGACCAAGTTTGAGCACCGTACGTGAGGACGGGGAGAATGCATATGTCCATGAGTTTTCTTTTAAGGGTAAGGGGAAGGTCACCTTTCATTAGCTCTTTCATGGACCAATAGCTCTTCCAGGCATTTTCGGTGCGGCGTGCAACTTCTTTTTCTTGTCTCGCCTGGAAGGAGACTAATTGGCCCAGGTCAATATACTCATGGACATATTCAATCCTTATCCCATCAACCTCTAATCTTCGTTTTGTGCTGTTTGTCATGAGTTTGGTCTTTGACATGTTCATCTTCAGTTCCACCTCGAGGCTTGCAGTGTTGAGGTCGTTTATCATCGAGCCGAGTTCAAGTGGTGAGGATGAAAAAAGAACGATGTCGTCAGCGAATCGAAGGTTTGTTAACCTTCTATCACCCACCACAATGCCTTTTTCCCTCCAGTTGCAGGTTAAGGATCTAAAAATGTGTTCTAAAGAGGCGGTGAAAAGTTTTGGAGATAGCGGGTCTCCCTGTTTGACTCCTTTTTGTATTGGAAAGGATGGTCCGGTTTTATGCAGTTTGATTGATGCAGTACTATTGTGGTAGATATTTTTCAAAAGTTTGATATATGTGGTTTGAATCTCTTGTTTTTCTAATGCTTGGAATATTGAACTGTGGTAAAGACTGTCAAATGCTTTAGTGTAATCAATAAAGGCCAAATAGGAGGATCTAGTCTTATATATAAATTTCTCGTGTCACAATGTTAGTTACCATACTCCTCCGAAACGGCTCGACCGATTTTTATAAAATTTTATATGCGTATTCAGTAAGTCTGAGAATCGGCTACTATCTATTTTTCATACCCCTAAGTGATAAACGTATACTCCACGCGGGCGAAGCCGCGGGGGACAGCTAGTTATGTATATTACATGTTTTAAATAATCTGGTTGTTGATACAAGGACCCACTGGTGATTCAAAGCACAGGTTTTGACCTAGTTTGAGAGTCAGAGGCAATTCTATCTGCCAATTGTTTGCTTTAGCTTAACGTGTTTAGTAATAAGAACTATTGTTATCCGCAAATTGGCTGAATAAAGATTATACACACAGGAAATTCTGTTAAAAAATAAAACATAATTTAAAGTTATTATTATTCAAATCAATGCGTAGTAACTTCCCCGAGCCGAGTCAGGCAGATTCGTAAATTTATCTTTGTGAAGGACATATTGATCAAGGTTGAGGGAGTGACATACCTGCATGACTTGTGAGGAGTATTCGCTCATGATGGCATCTATATGGTGCCTAGTGGACAGCAAGTTCCGGAGGAGCCCTAGAGTCTTCATGATGACACCCGTGTCGCTGTCCCCGAGCAACCTGAACATCTGCTCGGTGCCTAAGCAGCTGAGGATGCGCTGCTTCACCTTCTGTTCAGCCTGTTGGAATTTCAAAAATATTACGGCATAAACTGACGCTGTTACAAAGAAATAAGAGCGTGAATCCGATGAACCTGATGATATGATTTATTTTTAATAACCCCTTTTATAGGTGGTCTAAGAAAAATGTAACTTTAAAAACGCATCTCTTTTGGGATATGACAACATAAATAAATATATTTTAAGTCTGGGATTAGCTTAGACTCGGACCATCTTTTGTAAAAAGGAGGTAGGTAATACGTTAAAGGCCTAGTACTCAAAAGATATAATTATGTAAAATTTAACCAATAAATATAATCAATTTGACATCATCATCATCGACCCATTTACCGTCCTCTGTGTAGCACGAGCTGGGTAGCCGTACGTGGGTGTGGGCGTGATGGGTAACGGGGATGTTAAAATAGAAGGGATAAGATTCATCATATTAGCCTAGTGCGGCTTGGCTATAACTATTAAAAAAATGTAACATAACATCACACCTGTATTCCCCGAAGGGTTAGGCAGAGGTGTACATCCACATTTCGAAGGTATGTTTAGGTCTCATGTAATAGGGGGCGAGCCTATTGCCATTAACCGGGCACGAATCCAGACTCCGAGCTGCTACTGAGAATTTCATAGACAAACCCAATAACACTTTGCTCAACCTGGGGATCGATCCCAGGACCTCTAGCGTAGCAGCCGTGCTTAGCTAGACTAATGAGGCAGTCAAAAAAAATCGTAATAAAATAAATACCTGAAAAGCCATGTTCATTAGCGCCCAAATCCCATTCAACCTCAATGCAGCTTCCGGCCTCTTCGTCAAATTACATAACATTTCTACCGCACCTACAAGAATAACACCAATATTGTTTTATATTAATACCAACCCATTAGGCCAATATATCTTGATTACCTTCAATGAAAGCGTGGCTCAAACCTTGGTCCAACATTGGTTCTTTGGCTGGCGAGAACTCCAGTAATAAATTACAGAGTGTTGATGATCCAACCGTCAATAATTCTGTTCCGGGCGAGTCATTTAACAATTGCATGAGTGGTTTCCAAACGGCGTGGTCCTGATAAAAAAAAATTGGTAACGTAAATGAGCATTGTATTTTAAACCTTATGTTAGTTCATATAAATCGCATACTATACTACAGTTATATTATTATTTATTTACCTGAAATGTCGTTCTTAATTGTTGCACTGATCTTGAGAGTGAGTGTAAACATCTTACTGCTGCTAATCTTACCTATAAATAATTTAAAATTCGAGTAAAAAAATGGGATTCGAGTAACAGTCGGCATCAAATATCGGCATATACAACATGTTTAACAGGATTGTTTTAGGATTAACACCGTAAATGGTATAGCTGACATTTTGATATGTATTTTATCCCATTGAAATAAAGTTTAATTTCACTAATAACATACCATCACGCCTGTATTCCCCGAAGGGTTAGGCAGAGGTGTACTTAATGTACACCCACAGTTCGCCGGTATGTTTGGGTCCCATGTAATAGGGGGCGAGCCTATTGCCATTCACCGGGCACAAATCCAGACTCCGAGCTGCTACTGAGAATTTCATAGAAAAACTTAATAACACTTTGCTCGACCTGGGGATCGAACCCAAGACCTCGAGCGTAGCAGTCGCGATTGGGACCACTAGACCAACGAGGCAGTCTCACTCTAACTCTAATTTCACTAATTGCTCAAATAATTATGAATAGTCTGTTCGCTTCGAAATATTTGATGGTGACTGTACTTTATCACAAGAAATTAAATATAACAACATTTATGAGTGTCTTACCGATGCCTCAGGGTTATTCATTCCATTGACCACATGCACCATTAGTCCGTGAGTCTCTATGATCCTCTTGCGTATGTCCTCATCGTTGGCGCCGAGCGATGCGAAGCATTTGAATGCACCCTGCTTGGCCGCTGGCGACTGGCAGTTCACGATCTCAGCTAGTGACGTCATCAGATGGTTCGAGATCGCTGCTAGCCTTTGAAGAGATGTATCTACCTAGAAATATAGAAAGAATTTTATTTAGAGATGAGCCAGTTTTCATAGGGTACAAAACTGTTAGGGTGTTACCACACCAATCGATCAATCGTCGATCGATGCAATCGATCGATGGTAGAATGGATTAGTCGACGTCGACCGATAGTTTCTACCACACCAATCGATCGATAGTCGATAGATGCCATCGATCGATGGTAGAATGGAATTGTGAATATATTTCGAAATAAACTGATGGAATATAGCCGGGGTCAATCGATCTACGTCGACCGATGCGATCGACCGGCAATCGATCGATTGGTTAGTCGACCGGTATCCGTCGATCAATTAAAGCTACCACACCAATCGATCAACGTCGACCGATGTCGATCGATGATATCGATCGGCGATCGATCGATTGGTGTGGTAACACCCTTATGTAGCTCTCAATGGGCCTTGAGTGATTTCGACCTGTCATATCCCGTCCGAAATACCTGAATTCCCGTAAGATCAGTCATCATTTTGGTACCAATACCATTTTTTTATGACATGACATACATGGCATACCATCACGCCTGTAGTCCCCGAAGGGTTAGGCAGAGGTGTGCTAATGTACACCCACACTTCGCCGGTATGTTTAGGTCCCATGTAATAGGGAGCGAGACTATTGCCATTAACCGGGCACAAATCCAGACTCCGAGCTGCTACTGAGAATTTCATAGAAAAACCCAATAACACTTGCTCGACCTGGGGAACCCAGGACCTCTAGCATAGCAGTCGCACTTAGAACCACAAGACTAATGAGGCAGTCCATTTTTGTATAGCATGGAAAATCCTTATGGATAGTCTTACCTACCTATCTCTAGTTTATCTAGTCCCTATACCTGGAGATGCGGCACGCCCATGACATACTGGAAAAAATACCATGTCAATGTTTCAAGACCGTTAAAACAATTATTACGGAGTATTTTGACTGCCTCATTAGTCTAGTGGTCTTAAGCGCGACTGCTAGAGGTCCTGGGTTCGATCCCCGGATCGAGCAGTGTTATTTGGGTTTTTCTATGAAATTCCCAGTAGCAGCTCGGAGTCTGGATGTGTGCCCGGTTAATGGCAATAGGCTCGCCCCCTATTTCATGGGACCTAAACATACTAGCAAAATGTGGGTGTACATTAGTACACCTCTGCCTAGCCCTTGCATTGGGAAATGCTAATGAACATCACGCTTATATCCGAAAGGGGTAGGCAGAAGTATACTGATGTCATGCTTAGTTCATCTATATGTTTTAGGTCCTATGTATTAAGAGCCTCTTAAATTAGCGAAATGATAATTTTTGTGCAAAGTATGCTTTACAATTTAGATAATGTTTGGACTAATGGAAATAAGGAAAACATAACTATAATGTATCTTTCAAATTCCTCAAGATAGCAATGTTAATCGCCTAGCATAAATATGACACAGATGACGTCACAACTCATTAGGTAAATTGAATCACATCAAATACGTATTACCTTGGTGACGGCGACTAAATATACATTGACCACTTAAAATTCTGACACATTACGTAAAACTCCATTATGTGACGTATCCATGAGTGTATTATCACAGAACTTCTTATAAACCCGCGCTCCCACAGATGACATGTTGTAGGTAAATATCTACCTTACTCTGTCTAACTCAAAAAGAGTGAGAGGGATAGGTAGCTGCACGTGTACGTGTCTTGTGAAACGTACGACTTATGAATTTTTAAACCGACTTCAAAAAAGTGGTTCTCAGTTTGACCCATATGTTTGTCCGCGATTATCTCGCGTTTGGATGAACCGATTTGGATGCGGTTTTCGGAAAAGTATTTTCTACAGTAGTTTAGGTAGAAGTGATCATACGGTTTAGAATTAGCGACGTCTTTATTCTTTGTTATATTAATCTCTTCAAAACCGCTTACCTAACAATATTAACAATAATAGTAGATTGTGTGTCCGTACGTAATATCTAACTCCTTCCAGGGTCGTCTACACTCATATTGCTTAATGCAATATTTATTAGTTACAGAGACTGGCGCGCAAAAGCCTAAATATTTGAGACAACCTTTGGGTGGTGCGAAGACGATCACGGTAGATGCACTAAAAGTGATAGGAGTGAGAGGTATATGGCGAAGGCTATGATTCCCAAGAGTATTCTTATGACAGATTGGCAGGCTTTTCGGGCATCTGATATTACAAATATTAATTTTATGGCTGCCGGAATCACTAGCTTAACGTGGTCTCCAGACACCCTCTACACACCGTGAACTAATCCCATAATTATAGTCATATCGACAGCAGCAGGGACAAAGTATGAACACAGTAAGGCTACTTCTACTCATGAATAATGTGTTCCCTTACATGAGGCAACTGTAGCATACCTCTGCTAAGTAAGCTAAGGTCTCGGCCGCCGACGCGCGGATGTCCTCCGGCATGTCCTTAGTGCAGAGCCGGGCGAGGCACGGCAACGCTCCAAACACCACCCTGTAAACACAACACACTTGAAAAAGTTATACATACATACATATTGTCACGCCTGTCTCCCATGGGGTAGGCAGAGTCTATAGATTTCCACTTGCTACGATCCTGGCACACTACTTTTGCTTCATCTACATTCATTAACCTCTTCATGCGTGAGTCGGTTTAGGGAGCTCGGAACTTGGCCCTTAATTTGAAAAATTTGTTGGGTTAAAATTAATAAGAAGAGTACACGAGTACTGATTATACGATTTTTTATATATGACCGTGCAAGGTATTGGGCTCAGTTGATGGTATGGTTCGATGCCCAGGTTGAGGAAAATGAAAATGTTATTAGGTTTTTCTATGAAATTCTCAGTAGCAGCTCGGAGTCTGGATTCGTGCCCGGTTAATGGCAATAGGCTAATCCCCTATTACATGGGACCTAAACATACCAGCGAATTGTGGGTGCACATAAGTACACCTCTGCCTAACCCTTCGGGGATTACAGGTGTAATGGTATGTGTTATGTTAAATTCGCTTATCAATGAGCAAGTAATCGCTCTGCATTCACAGTTCTGCTCGAAGCTGAACTAAAACATCATGTATTCACGGACAAATTAAATACGATCTCTTGTCTCTATCATCCATCCCTATTTACATTTCATCACGATACCTGCGCAAGACAGAAGTTTTGACAGAAGTGTACTAATGTGCAACCACATTTCACCGGTATGGTTAAGTTCCATGTAATCGGTAGCAAGAATATTTCAATTAACTCAGCACAAATCCAAACTCCGAGCTTTCGAATTCCATGAAAAAATCCAATAACAGTTGGCTCCGAGAATTGAACTCTTATAGGAGCGCATGCGACCACAAGACTAATTAGGCAGTCCATCAGTCAGTCATCCATCCTTAACCCTGTTTCAATGTTGGGCTTTATTATTTTGGGCAAATAATCACCAACCCTTACAATAAAGGAAAGGTCTGTTGCTTGAATAATCACATGAAATGCGCGACTAAAGACTCACACTAAAACTAAAAGATGTAACATAACATACCATCACGCCTGTATTCCCCGAAGGGTTAGGCAGAGGTGTACTTAATGTACACCCACAGTTCGCCGGTATGTTTAGGTCCCATGTAATAGGGAGCGAGCCTATTGCCATACACCGGGCACAATTCCAGACTCCGAGCTGCTACTGAGAATTTCATAGAAAAACCCAATAACACTTTGCTCGATCTGGGGATCGAACCCAAGCTCTCTAGCTTAGCAGTCGCGATTGGGACCACTAGACTAACGAGGTAGTCCAACTAAAAGAAGTATGTGAACATTAAGTCGATATTCAATTATATAAAGTCTGGCCAATGACTCAATACGACATGTGCAATACGCGTTGTTTTGGTACTTTATAGATAACCTAAGATGTGACCCATATATGCACTATTCTGAACTGAGCTCCTAAAGATTAACTTAAATTGCGGAGCCACTTTTCAGCCAGTCCACCATTAGTGACTTGGCTATGTTAAACGACCTTATTACACTTTGTCACATACATGATAATCAAACTACTATTAACATACAAGGTGTCTTTATCACTGTCTGTACTATACTTGTCTGTAAGCCACCTTGAACAGAAAAATTTGTTATGCGCCAACCTTGACGTTAATTTCAGTGATATTTGCAGTTGTCTATGTACTAATTATATTCACAAACAAGGGCGAAATAGGAAATTCCTAATCTAGCAAATCAATCTTTAATAAAAAAAAAGGTTATTGTTTTTTAGATACGGTTCCACATTAGAACAATGCGCTTGAGCGACGGGTTGACCACAGATTAGGGGGGGCATGCCCTCCCCATGTACCAAGTCCTTGACTGAAAGATGAAACCAGGAGGGGTTTCCCCCTAGACATTATGGCGATATTTATTGGTAACTAATTGTAGCCTGTGGTTACACTCATATCCCAAAATGATTTTACTGTTTATAATTTTGACATAAAATATACACTATATCCTTCTAAAGGTATGGAGGGGTGGAGGTAGAAGTTATGGAGGGGTAGAGGTAGGAGGTATAGAGGGGTAGAGCAAAAAAAGATGGATAGATTGTGTGAAGACAGATATGATGTAAAAGGAATTGAATGATGAGATGACGTCTAACAGGGATGAATGGAAGAAAACGACAGGCTGCGCCGACCCCAAATAAATATGGAAAAGATCAGGAACATGATGATAATTATATCCTTCTGAAGGTATATGTTTTTGGCAAATCTGTCGTGCAACATAGGCGTGAAATTGTAACAGAGTAACTTTCGCATTCATATTATTAAAATGGATAGTTTAATGATAGCTCGTCTAGTAACTGAAAGGCCTTAATCCAATACTGTGTATGATGATGACAATCCCTTACCTGGCATCGTCAGCAGGCAAGGCTTGTGCGCGGTGCATGAATGTGAGGCAGCGCGCCGCGCCCATCGCCACCGGCAGCGGCTTGTCGCGACACACCAGCGACGACAGCAGCTCCGGTATTGTCTTATCACCATGCCTAAGAAAAAAAAACTTTATGGCCACAAAAAACACAGATAGGTTATCAAAGTTAAGTATACATTAAGAGTAACGATAATATGTTCTGCTGGTACCTAAAATAGGATTCCCTGTGCTATAGGTACCAGCTTCCAATCTCTCAGTTAAACAAATAATATTACACAACAAAGTAAGTAGTGTGTCAGCCATTGAATAGAAGCGAGAAGCTAGCTCCAAGAGTTTCAGGGAAAATTCCACAGCTCCCAACATTCATCATCAATCTATTCGTCCACTGATGGACGTGGGTCTCTCCTAGTGAACGCCTGTGGGCTCTGTGACGTTCCCGTCATTAACAGCTTATAATAGTTTAGAATATTGTCAACTAGCTTTCCGCCCACGGCTTCGCCCGCGTGGTTTATTGGCTTTTCATTTCAAAGATTTAGTTTCAAAGATTTAAGCATACAAAGGGACATAGGGACAGAGAAAGCGACTTTGTTTTATACTATGTAATGAAGTTCAATAAAGTGGACATTTTAAGAGTATGCTGTAGGCAGAGATGTACTAATGTCCATCCACAGTTGCCCTATGTTGGTACGTTGTTTAAAAAGCTTCAGATTAAAAAAAATGGCAAATGTCGAGTTCTTGACTTCAATAGTCCTTGGCGCGACTACTACGCTAGAGGTTTTCGGTTTAATTTCAAAGTCGAGCAGTGTTATTAGATTTTTCTATGAAATTCTCAGGAGCAGCTCGGAGTTTGAATAGTGCCCGGTGGATGGCAAAAGGGCAATATTGACCCCCCCCTGGAACCTAAACACGAAGCGTTAGATGTAGGTATGTAAAATACAGGCGTTTTTCACAATTTCACATACCATCATGTGAAATTCCTATATCACCAAAATACCATTACATTTTCATAATATAACCCCTATAGTAACCTCACGTAACTGTTACATAACAGTTACAAATATTACTCAATTCGTTATTCAAATTCCAACCTCATATTGGCAAACGACAAAGTATTTTGTCAAAGTCAACTCAATGACACAAACAAAACTTACCTTCATACAATACTTTTAAGACTCACGCAGATACGAGAAGACCACTTATTATAATTACCATACATTCTATAAATAATATTTATGTACATTTTCGCAAAAGCAGTGATAGCCCAGTGTTATGACCATTGGACTGCCAATGCCAAGTAAATGGTCTCGAATCCAAAGCACCTTTGACTTTTCGTAATCATGTACCTATAATTAATTATCACTCGCTTGATTTCCTCGGGCCAGCGTAGTTGGCTATAGCTTAATCCCTCCCAATCTGAGAAGATACCGCTACACAGCAACGAGACATTAAATAGTTTAATATGATGATGATTCTGTTTGAATCATCACACACTTCAATAGGCCACACCAGTCGCAGTAGGTAGGCATACAGTTTTTAAAATGCGATGTTTTAAAATCCAAATATGAGCTTGATATAAGCATCCACTGTGGATATTTTATAAGCCATATTTTTTACCTCACGTAAAAACTTTTTAATTACTCAAAGACCTATTATGAACATTGAGTCTTTAAAACTTACATAATAGCCTCTATTTGGGTAATTGGCTTGGTTTTTACATCCGTAACTTTTTTTTATGTACGCAAAATCCTCTTGGATCGTCCCCACTTTGAGAAACGGCGGGCATATTAGACTCATATCGACAGAAAACCACACTTGCCTTCTCTATAGTCAGGGCCATAGGATTCTACGTTCGCTACGACCGTAACTAAATCCATAACCAGCCCAATCAAAGAAGAAATAAATCTATTTATTATTCAAAATCGAATTATTAAACTTTAACTGTTACAATGTTATATAAATGTAAGAAGATATAACCAAGGAGTTTATATGTTACTGCAAATGTATCATAACTTAATATAGTTAAATCATTAGCAATAGCATAGCATTAATAGATTAATGTAAACAACAGAAACGAAATGCTTATTTGATGTATCTTAGAAGTCACTGTACCTTCAAAACTATGCAGTCAATATGACGGCGAAATGTGGATATACACCTCTGCCTAACCCTTCGCGGAATGGCGTTATGGTGTGTATTATATAAACACTGGTAACATTCTCATGTTAATTAACAGCTACATTACCATCTTAAGATATCACCAACACTTACCTGGTATTAAGTGCAATTTGTGAGACATTGGTGTTTTCAAAGCACAT